>JAPJBO010000310.1:0-235756 GCA_030068145.1 Diplonema papillatum
GTGGTCCGTCGGCCGCCTCAGCTCGGGCGTCCTTGCTGTCTGGTCGCCTCGTCTTCCTTCTTACGTCTTGGCACTCCGTGCCCCCGCGTCGCTTGCCGCGCGGGCCTCTTCAGAGCCGGTCGTCCTCGTGCGCGCCCGCCTTGTATCCTGGTTCCGCCCTCTGCCTCCGGCGCACCTCGTGACACTTCCTTGCCCTGGGCGGTGTTCCTCTTCGAGCTCCTCCCTCCTCGTCCCGCCTGATTCTCCTGTTCCGCTAAGGTGAACCACTTCTGGGCCCGTCGCCCCCTTTCCTCGTCCGATGGGTACCACTTTTTGAAATCGAATTTTCCTAGTCTCTCCCCGTCTTCCCTGCGCTCTGTTTGTACCTTTCCGTGTTCTGCCTTCGTGTACTCTCCTGCCGACACCTCGAGCCCTCGTAGCGCTTGCAGGGTATCTCTGCCCAGGATACAGCGCCTCTCCAGACCCTCCGTCCACCGTCCTGACGCGCCGAGCCGCCGCAGCCAACCTATTGATTTCTTTCTTGCCGGCAAAAGCTCCCCATCGTGGGTTCCTTGGAGCGTCTTGAGCATCCCCAACAGCGTCCTCATTTTTCCCGCGAGCGCAGCTCCTTGCGCTTCCTTTTCTGGCCTGCGTCCTCCTCTCCGTCCTCTGCGTCTTCCGGCCCAACCGCCTTCTGTCCGCGTCGCGGCAGGTCCATTCCGGATTCGACTTCAAAGTCCACGGCGAGTTCTATGAACGTCACCGCCATCTCTTCCTCGCTCTTGGCCCAACGCAGTGTCGCCAGCCATTGCGCCAGCGCTAAGTATAGCGCCCTTCCATGCTTCCAGTTTCTGGGCATGTAGTCCGCCAGTGAATTCTGGATCACTTCCGTCTCCTGCGGCGCCCACTCCCAAGGATATGCAAGCCCACGTCCGTCGCTTTCCCGCTGCACCGGCTTCTTGTCCCTCCTCTGCCTCTCCAGGGTGATCTGGACCATCATGCCCTGCACACTGTTGACAAGTTGGCGCGTCAAGCCCCTGCAGACCCATGCCCCTGCTCCTTCACCTCCTCTCTCTTTCTTCGGTTTGATCCCGCAAACGGACATACACTTCGGCCATTTCTGCCATTCTAGCGCGGTTACCGCATACGTCGTTCGTATGGCGTCCCACTCTCCACATCGCCACCACATGTGTAGGTGGTCCTCGTCTTCCTTTCCGCAGTACTTGCACGTTGCGCTCGGTTGCATCTTCCGTTGGTGCAACCGCGTCTGCGGCAGCACTGCATCCGCCATGATGTGCCTGAGCACACCTCGTTCATACGCGCTAAGGTTGACGGCAGTCGCTCCGCGCTCTTCCCTAGCCTCCCCTTTCCCGCGCCCTACTTCCAGCAGTCGCAGCGTTGCGTTGCGGTCCACGCCCTCACCAATCCCTTCCAGGTTCTTCCTGTCGATGTTCCGCCACCGCCAGAGCCTCAGGGCTTCGCGCGCCAGGTGCCCCAGCTCCTTGAGGTCGTCCAGTGTCCTCAGATCGACTTCCTTCCCTCGCCCGTCGCCCGTCTCCGTCTCGTCTGTATGGTCGTCGGGAATTCGGATCGACCACGGTCCCGTCCTTTGCCACTTCATGGCCTCTAACGTCCCGTCAAGCAAGTGTACCGGCCCCGAGGTGCTCGGGCAGGGAAAGACGCGGGCCGCCGCTTGCATGTGCGCCCTACACCTCTCCGAGTCCTTCATCAGCGCCATCCACGTCATGACTCGTCGGTAGTGCACGGCCACCGGTGGATCCACCAAGTGACCCTTCCTCACGAGCGAGAGGCTAATCGCGGCGCAACGTCCCCGCCTATCCCTACCTGCAAGTCCCCTTTCAATTGCAGCTGTCAACTGTGCGAGCCACTTCTTCTCCGGCTCCTGTACCTCTACCCCGTAAATTGCCTTCGGGATCACGACCGAAGCGTAGATCCTCTCCTTCTTCTCCTGCGGCAGGGGTAACTTGCCCGCCCTCTTCGCGATTTTGGACGCCTCGTCCAACCTGCTCGACAAGACCTTCTGGGCGCCTCCGTCGGTACCCAAACCTGCCCCCAAGCACTTCAACCACGCCACCTTCTCGACCTCCTGGCCGGCTATCCGAGGGTTGGCCTCGGCTTCGCTCTCCCGCTTTCTCTTCCTACCGCCCTCCTCCTCGTCCGGCGGACGCTTAGCCCTCACTACCGTCCATTTGCTCTTGCGGGCGTTGGGTCGCTGACCCGTGTCGCCGCAAAACTCCTCCGTCAGAGCCACTGCCCGCGTCAAATCCGGCTTCGTCCTCGTCACGACCTCGGTGTCATCCGCAAATGCTTGCGGTTCGGCCCCCGGGACCTCCTCTTCAACGAGATACATCCAGACCGACACGAGCGCGTTCAGGAAGATTACGCTCAGCGGACAGCCCTGCAGAATCCCGTTCGTCGCCTTGAACTCCTTCCCCAGCCCCGCCGGAAGCTTGAACCGTCGCCTCAGCTGGCGGTACATGCCCCGCACTGCATTCAACACTGATGGCGGCAGTCCCATGTCTTCCACAAGCTTCAACATGATCTCCTGCGGTATGCGGTCAAAACATTTGCTGTAGTCGAACGCCACGGCGAAAAGATCCTCGTCGTTCAGCAGAGCCGCTTCCATCTTCGCCGCCAAGAGCCAGTACACCTCCTGCGTCCTTCCCTTCTTCCTGAAACCGCGTTGATCGGGGTGCGCCCACGATTCTTGCCATTCCCTCACGAAACGGAGGCGCGTCGCCGCCCAGAGGCGGTACATAACGCTCGTTATCGTGATCGGGCGTTGCTCGAGAGGCTGCGGACCCTCCCCCTTCGGGATCAACACCACCAGCGCCTGCGCCACCACCTCGGGCCAGCTGCCGGCCCCCTCCACGTCGTTCAGCGCCAGCGCAATCACGTCGAGGAGAGGCACCGGCAGCGTCTTCAACTCGCACACTCGCCAGCCGTCCATCCCCCCGGCTTTCCGCGCCTTCATCTTCTTCAGCGTCGCGCTCAGGTCTTCTCCGGTCAACGGGCGGTCCTCGCAAGCTCCCCTCTTCACGTACTTGCCATACCTTCGCACGAAGTCCTCCCACTTCGGCTCCCGTACCTCCTTGTACATCTGGAACACGCCTCCCCACGCCTTCTCGCCTCGCAGGATCTCATCCATCTCATGGAGATCGGCGGTCACCGACCCATCTCCCCTCTCGACGAACAGGGTGCTGTGCCTCTCCGGCTGCTTGCACCAGTCGTAGACACGCTTGGGGTTGTCGTCGATCGCCCGACGCATCTCCCCCCTCCACGTTTCCAGCCTTTTTGTTCTCCTCGCCGCCCGCGTCCTTTCGTGCTCCTTCTTCAACATGCCGCAGAGCGCCTGCAGCTCAGGCAGTGCAGGCGGGTTCGCCTCCTCCCACAGGCGCGAATCAACGTGCTTGACGCCCGCCCTGCGGGCTTTTCTCCACACTCTCATCTCCTCCGTGCTCGGCTGGCCGCAGGTGTCCCGCTTCTCTCCCAGCCGCACCAGCTCCTCGAGTCTTCTGCAGGAGCCGAGTCTCGCCCTCGTGTCCCGGTCATCCGCATCCGCCTCTCCGTCAACTTGCCTCGCCGCAGGGCTGCGCACGCACTCTCCCGCCTGCTGCCCTCTCCCGACGTATTGGCGCGGCTTCTCCAGTAGCCCTCCACTCCTCTCCAGCAGGTACTGTTCTGCAGCATCGCACACCGTCTTCCATTTCGCGTCGACCCCCTGCGCGGCTCGATACCGGTGTGCAGCTTCCTTGGCCCATTTCTCCGCCATGCCGAATTCCTCCTCGGGGTCCATCGCGCTCCAATCTGCGACAGGGAAGGCCCTCGGTAGCTTCAGTTGCGGGTAGCGCTGCTCCAACCGCTCGAGATCCAGCCTCACCACGACTGGCCTGTGAGTCGGTATCGACTCGGCTGTCAGTACGTTCACCCCCGATATCGCCACTGCCGCCACCGAGTTCGCGAATATCGCGTCTATACGCCTTCCTTTCTTCGACGCCATGCACGTGGCCGCAGGTTGTTGGGCGTACTGCTTGGCCCACGTACTGCCGACATCGACCCACTTCCCGGATTGGACGGCTGCGTTCAAAATCGGGCTTTCCTCGGGCTCGACGTTGAAGTCCCCCGCGATGAGAATTGGCACGTCCCCTAGGGTGGCCGCGTAGCTGAGGGTATCCGCCAGGATCTCCTCCGTTGCGTCCTCATCTGACACGACCCCGTAGATCGACATCATGGAGAGGCTCCTCCTCCCGTCCCCGTACGCCACCTGTGCGTGCGCAAATCTACCCTTCTCCCAATGTCGCTTCGTCAGTTCCCCCGGCGGAACCGCGCGCGCGGGCAGTTCGGTCGCCGCGGAGAACGCTACTCCCCCGTACTCCGTCCGCAAAGCCGTCTTTATCCGAGTCTGGCCCTGCATGCGTCCCCAAACCAGCCTCTTCCCTCTACTTCGGGCTTCCCCCTCCGCCTGGGCCCTGTCCCTCTCGCACACCCTCACCTCTTGCAAAGCCAGCAAATCCACCTTCCTTCCCCAGGCTTCCATTGTGTGGACTTCTGGGTGCGCGAGCAAGGACGTGACATTGGCGGAGGCGGCGATCAGCCCTGTCACCGCCGGTCCCGGATTCTCGTGCACATCCCCGCACGTCAGCAGAGATCCCCTTCCGACGTCCTTGTGTAACCCCTCTTCGGGATTGGGGTCATCGTTGTCGGCTGCGAGAGTCGTGCCGTGTCTGACGTGGCTGCCGTCGACAGGGAGGCCGCCGAAGAATGGGTGCCGCTTCCCCTCAAACCTGCTTCCAAAGTGGGACACGTCGTCCACAGGGGGGCGATGCGGGCCGCCGTAGCATGAGCGTCGCCCCCCTGCTGACCTGCTTCCCAAGTAAAACGCGCCGCCCACAGGGCGTTGCAGGCCGCCACAGAATGCGTGCCGCACCCCTTCAAACCGGCTTCCCAAGTAGAACACGTCGCCAACAGGGGGGCGATGCAGGCCGCCGTAAAACGAGTGTCGCCCCCCTGCTGTCCTGCTTCCCAAGTAAAACACGTCGCCAACCGGGCGGTGCAGGCCGCCGTAGAACGCGTGTTGCACCGTTTTAATCCGACTTCCACAGTAAAACACGTCGCCAGCGGTGGGGCGGTGCAGGCCGCCGTAGCATGAGTGCCGCCCCCCTGCCGACCTGCTTCTCGAGTAGAACACGCCACCAACAGGGCGGTGCAGGCCGCCGCAGAATGCGTGCCGCACCCCCTTAAACCGGCTTCCCAAGTAGAACCCGTTGCCAACAGGGGGGCGATGCAGGCCGCCGTAAAACGAGTGTCGCCCCCCTGCTGACCAGCTTCCCGAATAAAAGTCGTCGCCAGCAGGGCGGTGCAGGCCGCCGTAGAATGCGTGCTGCACCGCTTCAATTCGGCTTCCACAGTAAAACACGCCGCCAGCAGTGGGGCGGCGCAGGCCGCCGTAGAATGAGTGCCGCACCCTTATAAACCCGCTTTCAAAACAGAGCACGTCCGAGGGGCCCCTACCGCCGGGTGTGACGGTCTCGTCGCGCCTGTCGCGTTGGCCGTCGACGCGGTTGCCAGCAGCCGGGAGGCCGCGGAAGAACAAGTGCCGCATCCCATCGAATTCGTCACCAAAGTAGCCCTCGTCCCCGTTCGTACGATGACCGTCAGCAGGGGGGCGGTGCGAACCTGCTGCGCCCCCGACTGTGCCGTTATGAGCTAGCACGACCACGGGCTCCGGTGCGTCTACTTCTGCTTCCCCTTGGCGTTGCCACCTTTCTGCTTCTTCCTCTTCGTCCCTTCCTCCCCATCCGAGGAGGCTTGGCTGCCCATTTCCGCGTCCTTGCCACCTTTCTGGTGTGCCGCCGGCTTCACCTGTTCCCTGAACTCTCGTACGGTCTCCCGAATCTCCTCGTTCTCCCTCCGTTGTTCGCTGAGCTCTCTCCTTATCTCCTTCATTTCCTCCAGGCTGGCTTTGAGCCCCTCGTTTTCCTCCTTCAGGAGCCGCATTTCCTTCCGCATCTCTTCCATTTGCTCCCTCTGCCTCTCCACCTCCGCCCCATTCGTCGTGTCCACTTCGCCCATCCCTGTGTCTCTCTCTCCTCTGCCGGTTAAGCACGCCGTCAGCTTTGTTGCGAGCCCCTCGAAGAGTCCCTTGAGCATTTCTTCCATCGCCACCGTCGAACTCCCTGCACCCCCGGCCGCTCCCGGAGGGATGTTTCCCCAGCCCCCTCCTCTGTCGTTTTTTGCGCCGTCGTTTTTTGCACCTTCCCGCGCCTTGCTCCCCGGCTGCGCCGCACTCCCCAACACCGGAAACTCCTCTCTCCGAAACACCCTGCCCTGCCCCGTAGCGGGTTGGACCTCCTTCCGCCCCGTCTCCCATTTTTTCATGAAAGACCGAGACCCGTCCCAGACCGACCCCCGCGCCACCCCGGCCGACATCGACTGACTCACGAGCCAAAGCTCCCCCTGCACTTCGAGGTCCATTGCCGGCGGCGCTGTCAGTGCCTCGACCAGCCACACTGCTCTTCCTCTCCTGCTTTCTCTCGCCTCCCTTGCCTCTGCCTGCCAACCCTGCTCCCCCAATGACCTCACGACCTCATCCGCCGTCATATCCAGAGGGGGCCCCTCGACCGTAAACTTCCTCGTCCTGCCCAGCGCTCTGCAAGCCTCGTCCATCTTCCCCCTCTCCACACGCACTGCCACCTTCCCGTCCGCTCCCTTTCCGAGGCCCATCGTCGCAATACCTCCGCTCTTCAACACACCCGCCATCTTCGACGCCTCCTCCTCAGAATCCACCCAAACCATTCCCAGGCGGCTCCTCTCCTTGTCCTCGTGCAAGGCCCTCACGAAGATCCCACTCTCCCCCGAGCTCTTCAACACCTTATCCGCCTCCGCCGGCGAGACGAAGCAGATGCCCTCAGCTGTCGAACCAACCAGCCTGAACCTGGTTAGCACCCGCTTGCAATGCTTCGACATCCTGAGGTAGACCCCTTCTCGTGTCTCCCCCTCCCCCAACTTCGTTTGCACCACGACCTGGGCGCTCTCTCCCCGGCAGCTCCTCTTCGGCTCCTTTGCGTCGTAGAACGCCTCTAGAGGTGCCTGCGACGACACCCAAACTGACAGCGTCCTCGCCGTCCCCTCGCCCCTCCAGGTGATGCTCCGCTCCTCGGAGTGCTGCACGGGAACCGGGAATGTGGTCACCACTGCCGCCCGTGCGTTCTTCCGTGCGAAGGCGGTAGCGCCCAGCGCTTCGCCACGCCACACCACTACTCCGGCCGCGTTCCGGTTGTAGTGTTCGGCCTCCCCCGTCTCTACCTTCCACTCCGCTCCGCGCAGGCAGCCTATTGGAAGACGCCGCGTCGGCCTTTCCGGTCCGCTGTTGTTCGTCCTCAGGGGGAGCCCCACGTTCAATTGGGGCGTAACCTGCGCCACGTGTACCGGCGCCGCCATCCCTTCCTCCCTCCAACGCACAGCCCTGTAGTGCGACCCGGTGTAACTGAGCTTGATGTCTCGCTCGTCCAGCACCAGGTCGCCTATCTTCCCCGTCTCTCCTGGCCACAGCACTGTCGCGCGCATGGTGTCGTCGGGCGCCAGCTCGAACACCACCACCCGTCGCCCGACTTCCCACGCCAGCGCCTGCAGCGTGAGGTGGTCGCCCCACGTTCCAAGGCGCGCCATCCTCGCCAGGTACTGCTTGGCGCAGCCTTCGACCCGGCCGGTGATGTCTCTGGCGGCCAAAGACTCCACCGCCAGCCTCCTCAGCTGGGCGTGGTGAGCCGCCGTCCCGTGTATCGCGTACGATACCGCACGAAACTGACAGTCGCCCTGTGCCCCCGCGTCCCGCTCCTCCAGACCGAACATGTCGAGTCTTTCCTCCAGATTCCTCTTCCGCGTCTCGCGTTGCCCGCCCTTGCACGCTGCCTCCACCGCTCTTTCCCGCACCTTCCCATCCACATCGCCCTCTGTCCGGGGCATCTCCACGCGCGTCTTGCGCCTGGCTTCCCCGAGCAGCTGCTGCGCGCGCCTCGTCCTTCTCAGCAGCCTGTGCGGGCACGCCACCTGCCGCAAGATCCAGAGTCTAACTCTGTCCATCCCGCCCACCAGCTTCACCGCGCCTCCCGGTGTCACCCTCTCCAGCGCCACGCAGGCCGCTTCCAGCTCCGCCTCTTCCATGTCGAGGCAGTCGACAGCTTCTTCAAAGGTCCACGACTCGTGGTCCTTCTTTCCTTCGGCGATGACGGCGATGCCAATCTTGCCGTCTTCGTTTTTCGCCGCGCCGTATCGAACCACGGCCGACCCGTCCCCTCCCGCACCCGGATACCAGGCTGACGCCCTCTCAGCCACCACCGGAGTGGTGCCCAGGATCCGCCACTTGGAGGCGGGGCGTCTCGACCGGAGAACACTCTTCATTTTGTTTATTTTGTTGATAATGTGTGTTGAATCCCTGCGGAGTTGGTGCGTATAAGTCGATCTTTGAGTGCGTGAGCCCCTCCGAAGAAAGGTCCATCACACTAGTTCCAGGCTACTTGGCCCGGGTGTCTGGGTCGCGTCCCCCTCCTTCTCTTGGTCGCCTGGTCTTGCGTCTACTATTTGCGAAAGTATGCTAAATCACCTGTTTTCGTGTTATAATGGAAGTGGTGGCAACCACTTCAAACGTCGTGAAATACCCCCTAAAAACGCAGTTTTCTGCCTCGCAGTCCCCCCGACTGGGGGTTTAAAACGTTTTGGAAGCGATTGCTAACGGTTCCTAGGGTGAAATCGCTCTCAAAATCACTAAAATGTTGAAAACTGGCTTCCGGACAAAGAATTGTACTGTAGCTTGCTGGTCCGTCCGGGCTGGTCGCTTCGCGCTTCCCCTTCGTCTTGCATCACCTCGTCTCCATTCCCCTGCCGCACGGGCTTCCTCCGTTTGTGCCACCTGCAACGCGGACCGCTCCACTGCTCGTCTGGGCGTCGACTGCTCTGTGCTCCGCGATTGCCGCGCTGGAAAGGATTATCTCGTCTGCCAATGATACCCTTCTGCGGAGTTGGGGTGTGTTGGCATCGAAGCAAAGCGGTGATAAAGGCGCGAAGAACATGTCGAAGAGGCCTGACGGTGTTGCGCCCCGGAGTCCTGTTTTATCTGCTGGGCAAGGCACCCAGCACCGAAGCAACAACAAAGAAAAGACGAACGGGGGAAAGAGAAATCGAAGAGCGCGATGCGGGGGGAAGGCGGCCATGTTGCTAACTACCAGACTGCTCGGGCACCGAACCGCATAGTAGTCAAACGATTCGGGGTTTTTGGCGCCAAATACCGCATTTTCATTCGCATCATCGCACGATTAAAACCTGGGCAAATCCAGTGACGTGGGACTACCGCATATTGTCGCACGCCGATTTTATGCGATAATTTTGTGCGAGAAATGCGATATGAATACCGCATGCGAATCGTTCGACCACTATGCCTAGCCGGGGGGGAGGCGGCCACGTGCTAACTTCCAGAATGCTCAGGGACCGAACGATGACGACTACGTCAACAGCGGCATGACACGAGGCCACAGTGATAGAATGCTGGTGTCAGAAAGGCGACTGCACCAGCACGGGTCCACTGTAGCAGATCGTTGGTGCTAAAGGTCGCTGCAATAAGAGTGGCGTACCACACTACGTACTAACAGCAGCATGAAGGCGGCTACATGAACTGTGGCACGAGATTGACGGTGTTGATGGGGACTACACTGAGAGTGAGCGTGGCGACATAGTTATGTAACGTGAGCCGGTCCGTCCCAATCTCTTGAAACTGCATCGAAGTGCCCGGTGCTGTATTATTCGGTCCATCACGGTCTATCAAGAGGGGATGAACCGGCTCGTAACGGGTAAGAATATACTGGACTGATCAGGAAGACGATTGATAGCAGCATGGCCGCGAAGGAGTGCGAAGACGGGGGAACCCTCCTTTTTGTTTCTTGTCGTGCTTTCCCGATGAGAAGGTGCCTGTAGCCGGATTGCCTGCGGCGGAAGAAAGCCGCCAAGAGAAACTACGCACGAGACCTGGCTGCAGCGTTTGCTTTTTTTTTTTTTTTTTTTTTTTTTTCTCTCGTTTTTTGAAGTCTGTCCGATGCTTCAACGGTGTTTTTTTCTAGGTCTCTTGATTGACAGTTGAGCCGTGACGGGAGGTCTTTTGTCTTCTTTGAGGTTTAAAGGAAAGGGTACCAGGGAAAGCCTGCTACACGAGCCAAGCTTCACGTGTTCGGCGGCACTGCAGAGCCACGGGCCTCCGGGTCAAGTGGCTACCGATTTCCCAAACTAAAGCATCAAGGCTTGGCGCACCTTGGGGCTTGGCGCTCGCGCTGAACACAAGCTCGTCGAGACGGTCAGCCGCAGGGCAGAGCGGACGGGGTTGTGGCACTGTGCCGCCTCCGACTCAAGCTTTGCAAGCTGTGGGTGACCGGCACGTTCCTGGACCAGGAGCGGCCTTCTTCTTTTTTCCCTTTTCTCGAGGTTTCTCTTGAGGTATAAAGGTCCCGCAAGTTGGAGCCTCCGATTGCAAGTGGAGGCTGGGAGTTGGGTAGTGTGATGGGGGTGTAGCCAGTTTCTAGCGTTATTTGTGGGTTAGAAAGCCGGTATTTGAAAGTCTCCTGGTTGACCGTGGATTCCGACGAGCTGGGCATAATACTGGTCTACCTTGAAGGGGGGAGTGGAAAGGTTGCAAAAGGGTTTGGGTCTCCGTCGATTGGTGTTTTTATTTCTCCTGTGAGCACAGGTTGGTGGGGGTGGGGCGGGACAGTGCACTTCGCGCTTTTGTCTTGATTCAGTGAACCGGCAGCAGTCAGTTGTGAAACTGGCAGGTGAGCAGTGCCACCTCCCCTAGCGAGCTCTCGGATCAAGCTGCGTCTGATGCAGCTGTTGTATGGATCGCCTACATACACTCAGCTGCGCGTGCCTTCATTCCGAAGGTTACTGCTGCGGCAGCTGTGTCAGGTCAAGTAGCGAGATCTGGGTCCCTGTGATGGCTGAGTGCACACCTAAGCAGGGCTGCATCCTCGTGTTGCAGCCGTGTTGTGTATAAGGTTTCGTGGGGGCCTGGTCAACCACCTCATCACTGTAGGGCACAAACCTTTCTCGACGGTGATTGGACAGTCGGGATTGCCGGTCTCCGTGAAGAAGAGAGTTGAAGTATGGCTAAAGATAAAGTTGTGTCACCTGAGGGGGGGGAAAATCTTAGTTTCGTGTTCAGGCGCTACTTGCCTCTAAGTGTTTGATGCTAGCATCAAGTCTTCTTCCGGGGGGGGGAAGTAAAGCAAGACCTGCCCCCTGCACCTGCTGTCTCCGGCTGCTTCGGTAGACGACACGTACTACTACTACTACTACTACTACTACTATTACTACTACTACTACTACTACTACTACTACTACTACTACTATTACTACTACTACTACTATTTCTCCTGTGCGCACAGGTAGGTAGGTTTGAGGCGGGACAGTGCACTTCGCACTTTTGTCTTGATTCAGTACATGAACCGAGAGCAGTTTGGAACTCGAGGCCGATGGGGGAGACAAGGCTGGCGGGCTTCGCGGGCGGGATGCGCATTCTTAGATGATCTCGCTCCTCCCGAGAAGGCACCGTCCAGCTGCCTACCTTTCCCAGCTTTTTTCGAGTACTTCAGAGTAAAAGTTCGCTTGAAACTCCGGGAGGTTTACGTTTTGGAGTCTCCGAGTGACTTTCGGCAATAGATACCCTTCAACGCAGCGTGTTCTCAAAGGTGGTTGTTAAAAAAAGAAGGGTGATATACAACGAGATGCGTACTGTACCGGTTCGTTTAGAGTCAAAGTTCGCTTGAGAATCCTTTTTAAGCAAACAGACGCATGTGCGTTCTTTCTCTGGTCCAGCTTTCACTCAAGGTTTTGAGCCAGGAGGAGCGTTTTCTTGGTGAAAACCTTGGTAAAGTTAAGAACCCTTTTTATTCGCGGCGTGTTGATCGTCATGGCGGCTTCTTTCTTACAGTAAAAGATCGTTTTGATTTTTCTTTTTTTAGATTTCGAGGATTTTTGCTCTTATTTTCCAGTTTTCTAGCGTTTATTGCGTATTTCTGTCACATGCTTTGCGAATACACTTTCGGTCAGCGAAGGCGGCGCGCGCGCTGTCAGCTTCCCAATCCTGCCTTTGTTGACCTTCGTCTGCGCCTTCGTAGCGCGACGTTTGCGTACTTCTTGTACTGCAAGGCGGCAAAAAAAGGGGGGGAAAGGGTGGGTGCAAGAACGTGCTTGGAATGGTGACGGGTTCTCCCCCGGTTGATAGACTGCTGATATAGACTGTGATAAGCTACAAAACTGTATATATTAATAGAGGTATGACTGTCTTTTTAGCGTTTATTGTGGTGTGGAGGTTCGGTGTTTTAGGGTCTCCGGTTGACCATTCAGGCAGCAAGGCGTGGCGCACCTTGGGGCTTGGCGCTTGCGCTGAACACAAGCTCGTCGATCACAGGGCAGAGCGGACTAGGTGGTGCACTGTGCTGCCTCCGACTCAAGCTTTGCAACCTGTGGTTGACCGCCACGTTCCTGGACCAGGAGCGGCCTTTTTACTTTATTTCTTCTTCTTGTTGAGATGCCGGTCTTGTTAAGGAGGTAGTTTTTAGAGTGAAAGTTCGCTTGAAACCCCGGGGTTTTAAAGTCTCCGGGTGACCTTCGTCGCTATGGGATGATATCCTTTGTGTTCTGAGTGTCGAGTGGTGGTTACACGAGGTAAGAGGATCGGTGGGTACCTTGGTGTTGGTCATTGGTGGTTTCGGCCATTGTCCACGTACCTTACTTACGGTAGGCCCTCCTCAGTATGTGGCTGCCTGTCTTGTCTGGTACCTTATGACCGTCTCTTTTCGTGAATTTGTGGTGCCTATGGTTTGCGCAGGTTGAATATCCGTAACTATGTCGTATGCAATACGGGCAGGGTGCTACAATTAACGTGTTTTTGTTCCTTTGCCAAGTTTGTCAAGTCACCTTGTCGGCCTGAGCCGGGCCTCAGGAAAAACCTCGAATTTCAAATTGATGGGGCCTTTTTCTTCTTTTTTCACTTGTATTGATTGGTGCCCCGCTGCGGGCTTGCATGCAGCGGCTCGTGCTGTCTTTTTGCTTTTATCCCTTTGCGGACGGGGGGACACGCATTTTATGCCGGTAATATTCTCCTCCTTGGTGTGCGTCTCGTGCTGCAACTAGCTCCAGTCTCAGTGCCGCTGCGTAAAAGGGTAAGTAGAAAACGAACCAACTGTTAATCTTCGTGTGTTTGCCACATTGTGTGTGGCGACATACTCGTTCGTAACGGACTTGGGCATAATGAATATTAGGGAGGTGGGTAAGCAAGAGCGTGAGCGGTTGTGTGATGGAGCGAGAGGCCCTGTTTCACAGTATATCATTGGTCGGTTAATATTAATCTTCTAAGACTAGCGTCTTATACGACAAAAAAAAACGGACTTTTGTTCATCTAACGGGAGTGCGGACAGTACGCTGCCATCGATCGGTTTTTTTGCTCTTGACAAACTGCATTTGCTAAAGCCAGAACCGAGCGTGAGTTCGGACACTTTGCCTCCGGAGCAAAGACACGTCGAAAAGGATCAATGTTTGCTGCTGTGGAGAGATGTGCTACGATACCTTTCCAAGGAGCGCCAGGTTTCCCATTTGGTGCCGTAAAACGTGGTGCACTGTGATAGACACAGCGGCAGGCGATTCGATGCAGTTCCAGGAAATAGAGGTGGACCGGCGTAGATAAAGATGATAGAGCCTCCCTCGTCCGTAAAGGGTTAAAAGAAAGAGAGGGGGTGCGATTGGACCACTAGGGCCAGCTGCCAGCCCGAGCAAAAAGAATAGAAGAGAACACAAGAAAGTAGGAGCAGTGTGTCGTTCTGGCCTGGGTGCAAGTCTAGATGGAGAACGATGATGCGAAGAGAAACGGGGTCAACGGCTGGCCGTCTGTTTGATGCCGGTCTGAACTGGAGAGGAGGGAGAGTCCCAGCAGCGGAAAGTTCGCCAGGACAGCGAGGCGGCGAGGAGAGGAGGGGCCACTCGGGTCTGTACCAAGGTTGCCCCTGCTCGCGTTCAAACACACGCGTTCCTGGCTTTGCGCGGGTAATGCTGAAAGATTGGCCTTAAACAGAAAGAAAAAAACGAAAGAGAGCCGGGGGGGGGGAGAAAAGGAAAGGAACACTCGGAGGAGGCCCACCCAGGTGGTATTTCGGCGGAAGCCGCACCGTGCGAGGAGAACATGTGGCACGTGCATTTAATTGTCATGGATTGTATGACAAGTACAATGGACTTGCCATACGTATGGCATCGTGTGGGGATACAACCTACAAACGGGTCTTTGTAGGCCAGCAACATTCTCCTTTTTGGGAACTTTGCGCTGGCGGCATCTTCGGGTATTTCCTGCGAAGCAGGTGCATATTCCAGAAAAGAAAAAAGGGTCCCTGAAGGCATGCTAAGTTAGTAGAGGTTCTTTGATGTCCTTTGGACCACGGAGGCTGAGCCGGTCCATCCCTATCTCCTGGAACTGCATCGAACTGCCTGCCGCTGTTCATTGTAGCGAATCGAGGTCCACCACAGTCTCTCAGGTCCATCCCTATCCCCTAGAGTTGCATAGAATTGCCTGGAGCTGCATTCTTCTGGCTATAACAGTCTATCAGGAGGGATGGACCGGCTTACACGGAGGAGGGTCGGAGGTGTTCTCTTCTTCGTCCCCCAGGGGTTCTTTTCTTTATTGCTTGACTCCGTGTCTGGGGGGATTGCAAGTTACGTGCTTGGGATGGGTATGCGCTCAACACCGCACTGGTCCCGTCTGCGCCGTGTTTCGGTCCTTTAAGCCACGGACACATAAGGCGGACCATCATCAGCGCTGCATCTACTTTCATGGAGTGGAGACTTCCTCAAGCCAGATGCAGTTGTGGGCAGCACCAACTCAAGAGGTCCCAGTCAACTGTTCCCTGCAGGATTAGGCATGCAGGCGAAAGCCACTTTCATGGCGCCGAGGCTTCTTTTTTTGTTTTAGCCACATGCAATGTGTGAGGAAACTGAACCGCCCAAGTAGGACCTTCTGATCATGATCATTTGCAAATTTGCCACCTGAAACCACGTCCAGGATTTGGGCTCAAGGTGGTGCGGTCAACGAAAACCCAGACGCTACGCCAGATGCCTCGCCGCCGCCTATCTCGCAGCAACCGTGGCCGCGAGAAGGACGAGGTTCCACGCGCCGACGCATCACTGCGTGGCCATCTCTGACGATGTTCGTGGAGATGGTCGAAGGGTCCTCTTTTCGTTTATGCGTAGCCTTTTCTTTGCGAAGAGGGGGGGTCAGTCGGTCAGCTTTGCGCTACGCCAGATTCCCCGACTCCCGCAGTTGTGGGCAGCACAAACTCAAGAGGTCCCAGTCAACTGTTCCCTGCAGTATTAGGCATGCGGGCGAAAGCCGGTTTCATGCCGCCGAGGCCTATTTTTCTTGTTCCTCAAGCCAGATGCAGTTGTGGGCAGCGCAAACTCTAGAGGTCCCAGTCAACTGTTCCGTGCAGTATTAGGCATGCGGGCGAAAGCCGGTTTCATGCCGCCGAGGCCTATTTATCTTGTTCCTCAAGCCAGATGCAGTTGTGGGCAGCGCAAACTCTAGAGGTCCCAGTCAACTGTTCCCTGCAGTATTAGGCATGCGGGCGAAAGCCGGTTTCATGCCGCCGAGGCCTATTTATCTTGTTCCTCAAGCCAGATGCAGTTGTGGGCAGCGCAAACTCTAGAGGTCCCAGTCAACTGTTCCCTGCAGTATTAGGCATGCGGGCGAAAGCCGGTTTCATGCCGCCGAGGCCTATTTTTCTTGTTCCTCAAGCCAGATGCAGTTGTGGGCAGCGCAAACTCTAGAGGTCCCAGTCAACTGTTCCCTGCAGTATTAGGCATGCGGGCGAAAGCCGGTTTCATGCCGCCGAGGCCTATTTTTCTTGTTCCTCAAGCCAGATGCAGTTGTGGGCAGCGCAAACTCTAGAGGTCCCAGTCAACTGTTCCCTGCAGTATTAGGCATGCGGGCGAAAGCCGGTTTCATGCCGCCGAGGCCTATTTTTCTTGTTCCTCAAGCCAGATGCAGTTGTGGGCAGCGCAAACTCTAGAGGGCCCAGTCAACTGTTCCCTGCAGTATTAGGCATGCGGGCGAAAGCCGGTTTCATGCCGCCGAGGCCTATTTTTCTTGTTCCTCAAGCCAGATGCAGTTGTGGGCAGCGCAAACTCTAGAGGGCCCAGTCAACTGTTCCCTGCAGTATTAGGCATGCGGGCGAAAGCCGGTTTCATGCCGCCGAGGCCTATTTTTCTTGTTCCTCAAGCCAGATGCAGTTGTGGGCAGCGCAAACTCTAGAGGGCCCAGTCAACTGTTCCCTGCAGTATTAGGCATGCGGGCGAAAGCCGCTTTCATGGCGCCGAGGCTTCTTTTTTTGTTCCTCAAGCCAGATGCCTCGCCGCCGCCTTCCTCGCAGCGACCGTGGCCGCGAGAAGGACGAGGGTCCACGCGCCGACGCAGCACTGCGTGGCCATCTCTGCCATGGCCTCGACGATGTTCATGCGGCCTTCCGCGATGGCAAGGAGGCGGTCGAAATCACCGCTTTTTTGCGCCATGTCGTGCAGGATGGACGAAGAGTCCCGCAGCAGGTTCGCCGGCGTGTCGTACTCGGGGCAGAGCCCCTGGTCGAGAACCATGACGCGGGTCGAGTCCATGATGGTCTGCAGCCGGTGCGCCACCGTGAGCACGGTGTAGTCCTTGAACTGCTCCCGGACCGTGATTTGGATCGCCATGTCCGTTTCGTGGTCGATCGACGCGGTTGCTTCGTCCATGAGCAGGATCTTGCTGTTCGACTTCAGCAGCGCTCGCGCCATGCACAGCAGCTGCCGCTGCCCTACGGAGAAGTTCTGCCCGCCCTCCGTCACCATCCCGTTGAGCTCCCCGTCGTGGCTCTTCAGGCGGTCGTACATGTTCACGTGCTTGATGCGTTCCCAGAGCGTTTTGTCGTCGTGCTCGTTGAAGGGGTCCACGTTGCTGCGCACCGTGCCCTGGAAGAGGACCGGGTCCTGAGGGATCATCGATATCCGCTTCCGCAGGTCCTGCACGTCGACCGTTCGGATGTCGCGGCCGTCGATAGTGATCCGGCCGCCCGCCAGCTCGACGAACCGGAACAGCGCCAGCATCAGCGAACTCTTCCCAGCGCCCGTGCGACCGACGATCCCGACCTGAGTGAAGATGGGGGGGAAGGGGGGAGTGTTGGGTGACGAGTGTTGCGTGATGTGTAAGTGATATTCGTGTTGACTGTTAACAATGAGTGCTGCGTGTTGAGTGATGAGTGTTAAGTGTTGAGTGTTGAGTGTTGAATGTTGAATGTTGAATGTTGAATGTTGAATGTTGAATGTTGAATGTTGAATGTTGAATGTTGAATGTTGAATGTTGAATGTTGAATGTTGAATGTTGAATGTTGAATGTTGAATGTTGAATGTTGAATGTTGAATGTTGAATGTTGAATGTTGAATGTTGAATGTTGAATGTTGAATGTTGAATGTTGAATGTTGAATGTTGAATGTTGAATGTTGAATGTTGAATGTTGAATGTTGAATGTTGAATGTTGAATGTTGAATGTTGAATGTTGAATGTTGAATGTTGAATGTTGAATGTTGAATGTTGAATGTTGAATGTTGAATGTTGAATGTTGAATGTTGAATGTTGAATGTTGAATGTTGAATGTTGAATGTTGAATGTTGAATGTTGAATGTTGAATGTTGAATGTTGAATGTTGAATGTTGAATGTTGAATGTTGAATGTTGAATGTTGAATGTTGAATGTTGAATGTTGAATGTTGAATGTTGAATGTTGAATGTTGAATGTTGAATGTTGAATGTTGAATGTTGAATGTTGAATGTTGAATGTTGAATGTTGAATGTTGAATGTTGAATGTTGAATGTTGAATGTTGAATGTTGAATGTTGAATGTTGAATGTTGAATGTTGAATGTTGAATGTTGAATGTTGAATGTTGAATGTTGAATGTTGAATGTTGAATGTTGAATGTTGAATGTTGAATGTTGAATGTTGAATGTTGAATGTTGAATGTTGAATGTTGAATGTTGAATGTTGAATGTTGAATGTTGAATGTTGAATGTTGAATGTTGAATGTTGAATGTTGAATGTTGAATGTTGAATGTTGAATGTTGAGTGTTGAATGTTGAATGTTGAATGTTGAATGTTGAATGTTGAATGTTGAATGTTGGGTGTTGAGCGTTGAGCGCTGAGTGCTGAGTGCTGAGTGCTGAGTCGCGCATGAGTCTTGAGTCTTGAGTCTTGAGTCTTGAGTCTTGAGTCTTGAGTCTTAAGTCTTGAAGTGCTGAGTGGTAAACTATGTTGTGAGACTAGTTGGTGTTGCTGAGCGATTAGTGTTTCACGTTGAATTTCGCAGCAATTCCCGTTCACCCTTCCGTTTTCTAGTCGCAAACCCGCCTGGAAAGCACACCTTTTCCTTCTCTTGGATGACTAACGGAGGCTTCCCGATGCCCTTCAGCACCAGGGGCAGCCCCGGTCGGTAGCGGAAATACACATCTTCCAGAATAATCTGTCGGGGGGGTGGTTTATTGTGTGTTTCCGACAATCCATGGACGGTACAGATTGGTGATTGAAAGACAGTCTTTCAATATTTTGCTTGTTTGTGATGTTCAGCTCCATGGACGGTACAGCATTAAGAGTGAGTCAATCACATTCTGAATCGGAGCAGCACTCCGCTCTAGTGACATAGCTAACTAATCTGGCATGACCTCGCCTCGATAATCTCAAAGGGCGGTGTTAACATTCCACGGAAAGAATCGTTCGCGATTCAAGAAGAGGGATGCCGATTAGAATGAGTATGAATGACAGTGTGTGGGCCTTTGAAGCGTGGATGATGCCTCTCGCGCTACTCCCCTTGAGGTTCCTGGCTCATGCCAAAGCGCCACCGCCCGGGTTAAGGGGTTGCGGCATCAGGTGTGGGCCAGGGCCAGGGAGGCTGTTTGGAGGCGTCACCACCCACCGTTCGAGGGCTTCGTTACTGCACTGCCCCCGGCTCTCCCCGGCCTTCGTCGTCCCGGGGGAGGGTTCCACGGCCATCCCCCCCCGCGTGGGGAATGGATTGGAGCTGTGCCGCGGGTTCTTCCGTGCGTTCTCGCGACGTCGCCGCTGTCGATGTCGCTGCCGTTGTTGCTGCTGCTGCAGCCGATGTCGGGCGGTTGGTTGACGATCCTGGTCTGCACCCCGCCCGTTGCGCGTTGGCTTTCTTCCTCTCGGCGTTCGCTAGGACGTCCCAAAGGTGGCGGCTGCCGCCGCCGCGTATGCTGGAGGATGGGTCCCCCGAGGCTGGTGAGGTGGGGAACGGACTTGAAACTGTCAGCGGGGAAAGAAGACCCTGTTGAGTTTGACTCTAGTCTGACTTTGTGCAGTGACACGAGAGGTGTAGAATAGGTGGGAGGCCGCAACAATGATCTCGAGGGCCGGGTGGACGGCTTTCACGCGCAATCTTGCCCAACCTGCTCAGCGCGGTCCTCATCGCCCACCCTTTCGCGGTCGCCGAGTCGCTGTAGGCCTGTGCCGCCTGTCGCTATGCGGTGTCCATGGCGCGGTTGGACAGCTCGTCCGCATCCTTGTTGAGCTCGCGAGGAATGTGCACCGGCTCGATCGTCGGCCGTCGGTCGTGCAGCTTCGCCAACAGGTTCTGCACCTGGTCGTAGTATCGCCGTAGTGTTTCGTTGCACCTCTTCGTGCCCTCTATCTGCCCAATGACCAGTTCGCTGTCGCCCTTGACGGTGCGGGGTGTCGGCTGCACGGGGTCCCGCATCAATCTCGCCAACACGCTGACGAACCCGACGTATTCCGCCACATTGTTCGTCGCTCTCCCGGCGATTGGCTTCTCAACTACTTTGTTGCATTAGTGGGTGTGGTTCTTTTTTAAGATGGATTGTGGCTGGCGCTCTCTCTCTCCCTTAAGGTTGCCGCCCGAGGGAACCGGCTGTGAGCCGAAACTCGACGCCGGTCTCTCCGGCCTGCACCAGGAGAGAACTTCGCGGCGGATCACGAAACACCCGCCCTGCACGAGGCACGCGCCCAAGACCCGTGCACGGCTCCGTAGCACCCTCCATGTTTGCACCTTCCTCGGATGCTACGGTCGGGAAGGGGCTTCAATGTAGTTGGAAAAACACGTTCCCCTACCCCGCGCTCTGCGTGTGGGGTTCCACCGGGCAACTGCCGCAGCAGCCGCAGATACGTCCTTCGCCCTTGGCTGACTTTCGGGACTCTGCTCACCTGGTAGGGGCCTACGAGGTTGTTGCCCTAAAACGTGTTGCATTAGTGTGATTGTCAGGCCTTCGACTACCCTGAGCAACGCACTATGCACACTCCGTGTTTACGTCACACACGGGGGCGGCCGACGAGTGGGTGTCGTTGTGGCCTCCCGGCCGGAGCCATCGTTGGATGACCCCTCGCTCGAGCAGCAGCAGCATTAACCCTGATCACCTAGAAATTACTTCTGGGATTTCTATGACAGGGTCGACATGGGCATATTGTCATTTCATCGTGGGAATGCCAAGCGCGTAACAAGCCTCTCACCAGGAAGGTGTTGGGCACCGGATTCCAAAGGAGTCGGACAACAAAAGTTCCCACCCACCCACACCGGTTTGCTTGTCTGTTTTTTCGTGCCCGCGTTCAGCGCGAGGTCCAGGGGACCTGGGCTACCGCCCTCCGTCCCCCGTGACCTGGGCTACCGCCCTCCATCCCCCGTGACCTGGGCTACCGCCCTCCGTCCCCCGTGACCTCCTGGGTTAGCCGGTTTCTCTCACCAGCGGCTATCTCGGGGGGTTACCCCATCGTAAGTGAAATTCGTTAGTTTTCTTCCTTTCGCGTCCATTTCATTGAAGTAGTCAAGATCGGCACCGAGTGAGGCGCACAAAGCATTCCTACTGATACCTTGGGTCGATTTTCTAACCGTCGTTGGTGACAATTCTTTGGCCTCCGAGAGCGGTGGTGGATAGGTACGTCACAAATCGTGACATTCCGTAGTTGCTTTGGAATGTTTTGGTGCCCCCGGCGCGCACATCCCAAGCACCAGAGGAAAATAAACCCGATTACACCGGTGGGGGCGCATACCTCCGCTTTGCGCGGCCACAGCGGGTCAAGAGGCGCAGCGAGCGCCCTCGAGTATTGCGTCGCGTTCAAGTCGACTTCTTCGGTCTTGTCTTCATCTGGGAAGAACATCGTCACGTGGGTCGGGTCCGTCACCGACCGCACGATGGCCATCCGGTCGTCGGATATGCGCAAGTACTGCTTTCCGCGGAAAGGAGGGCATGGTTGCTCGCCTTCATACTGCAGCCTCGGCTCCTGTGTCGTGTTCGAGGGTTCAGAAGGGAAGGGGGCTATGGTATGGGGAACACGTTTTCAGTGGCCACCTGAGGGGGGTAATCTCAGGATAAAGCCTGACAGCTTATCTCGCGGCATCTTTTATAAGTAGTTGGATGCGATTTTATTTCCCTTCACTGGGATGGCTGCCGTGACGAACCTAGCTTCTTCGTATCACATGCGGAGAGAGAGAGAGAGAGAGAGAGTGGAGAGAAACGACAGTGAGGGTTTGGAGGAGGACGCGGCGTGCGTCGGGGCCCGTGAGGAAGCACCGGCCACCTTGCTAGATAAAACCTGCCTTGGAAGAGGCACCTATTACTCGCGGGGGTAGGCACCCCTGCGGAGGCCCTCTTCCGTGTGCCTCCACGCGGAAGGAACACTAGGCTTTTCAAAGGCCGCGGAGGTCAGCGGACCGGAGCTACCGGAGAGGGTGTATGTGCGTTGTGTGGTAACCTGATACGTGTGTGTGCGATGATGTGGGTTTGTGTGGCAGCCTGATACGTGTGCGCTGGCTGTTACACGAGCTTGATGCTCCGCATGGATGCTTGGTGCCGTGTGCCGTGGGCACCGCCCGCTGCACACGGGGATTCGTTTGCGACAATAAAACCTCGGAGGGAAAAAGACTGCGTGTTTATCCCACTCAAGAAAAAAACGGAGCCCAACCACTGGACTTGGGTCAGACATGGGGTTCTGGTACCATCGTCTGTCGGTCATCCGTAACTTCGGGACGCATGCGGGATGTCAGTGCGGGTTTAGGTCAGTTGCACGTAGGGTGGAAGTCGGCAAACTGGATTTGTAACTTCGGGACGCATGCAGGATGTCAGTGCGGGTTTAGGTCAGTTGCACTAAGGGTGGAAGTTGGCAAATTAGATTGTAACTTCGGGACGCATGCGGGATGTCAGTGCGGGTTAGATCAGTTGCACGTAGGGTGGAAGTTGGCAAATTGGATTTGTAACTTCGGGACGCATGCGGGATGTCAGTGCGGGTTTAGGTCAGTTGCACGTAGGGTGGAAGTCGGCAAACTGTATTTGTAGCTTCGGGACGCATGCGGGATGTCAGTGCGGGTTTAGGTCAGCCGGCAAACTGGATTTGTAACTTCGGGACGCATGCGGGATAGCAGTGCGGGTTTAGGCCAGGCGCATGTATGTGAGGGAAGTAAACTGGATCCGCAACTTCGGGACGTCAGAATGGCAGTGCGGGTTTAGGTCAGCCGCCTGCATGTGAGGGCAAAGTCGGCAAACTGGATCCGACTGCCCGTAGCTTCGTTTGTCCGGGAAATACTCGAGGGACTGCCTTGTGCTCATTTCGAAGGAGGCTGGAGGGGGAGAAAACAATACAACTACAAAGTGGGTCTTTTTTGTTGAACGCTTACGCCCCGCCACTAAACCCGATTCACCTGTGTTTCGTGCGGGCTACAGCACAGTTACCTCCTTTCGTCTATCGCAACTGGCAGTCTCCTCAAGCATTTCCTACAAAGCGGGTGCTTACAGTGCAGTCACCGGCCAGTCAAATTGACAAAAAAAAAAAATTCTCTCGGATTGACATTTGACCGGTCAAGGCGGTCGAATGTGGACACTGATCGAATTCGACCGGCACCCGTGTAGATTCGACCGGGCAAAAAAAGTACATTTGCGCCGGTAAAGACCGGCGCCCAGCGAGACTAGAGGCAGCAGTTAAAGTTCGGAAAACAGTAAAGTGTGAGAGGGTGAAGCTAAGTTCGGGCGAAGCTAAAGTTCTGGCGAAGCGAAGTTCTGGTGAAGCTAAGCAAAGTCCAGGCGATGCTAAGTTCGGGCGAAGCAAAGCCATAGTTCGGGTGAAGCTAAGTTCTGGAGCAAAGTTCGGGCAAAGCAAAGCATAGTTCGGGTGAAGCTAAGTTCTGGTGAGGCTAAGTTCTGGTGAAAGCATAGTTCGGGCAAAGCAAAGTTCTGGTGAGGCAAATGGGCGATGCTAAGTTCGGGTGAAGCTAAGTTCTGGTGAGCCCGAACTTTGCTTTGCTTCGCCTGAACTTTGCTTTCACCAGAACTTAGCATCGCCCGAACTATGCTTTGCTTCGCCCGAACTTTGCTTTAGCATCGCCTGAACTTTGCTTCATCAGAACTTAGCTTCGCCCGAACTATGCTTTGCTTCGCCCGAACTTCACTAGAACTTAGCATCGCCCGAACTTTGCTTTGCTTGAAGCAAAGTTCTGGTGAGGCTAATTCTGGTGAAAGCAAAGTTCGGGCGAAGCAAAGCAAAGTTCGGGCGATGCTAAGTTCTGATGAAGCAAAGTTCGGGCGAAGCAAAGCAAAGTTCGGGGTGATGCTGTGAAGCAAAGCACACCCACGAAGGCGCATGCCAAGGTCACAGCAGTCATAATGGGGCCCACCTACGAAACCAAAACAGACAACAGTGTGCCATTGCCTCGGGCATCTGAAGACTCCACTGCAACCCCGAAACTCGTCACTTTGGGCCCATATTTTGTATGATGGACGATCTGACAGTGAAAGTGGGTTGTCGACCTGTTCATGGCACTAATGATTCACAAGCGAAGCTACTGGAGAAAGTCGTATTAAGCCGTCCTACTACTGATGCACGACAGTGTACAATCCTCTCCTTCTGGCTTTACTCGAGAGCCGACACAGAGTAGCCCTGTCGTACGTACTGGGCTGCAAGAAAGGGGTGTCGGCCTTCATTGCGCAGAGAGAGGCCCGCGTGCTCTCGATCCATGGGTACATCGAGTACAGGCTTGGCACCTTGTGCGAAAAGATGTCGATGCGGCGATCTGTCTGGTCCGAGGTGCTGGACACGCGCTGGGAAAAAAAAAAGGGGGCTTGTGTCAGTGAAAGTTCGCTTGAAACTCCGGTACTCCGGCAGTCTCACAAAAATGTTACTAATGTCGCTTTTTTAGAGTTAAAGTTCGCTTGAAATACCGGGGTTTTAGGGTCTCCGTGTGACCGTTCATGAATGGGTTCTCTTAGAGCAAGAAAGGGCTTTATGGTTTCGGATTGTATATTTAGTGCATGCTTTCGTTATGGGTTATGGCTAGCCATGTCCGGGACTGTTTGTGACCGACACCAAGTACATTCCTTCGTGGAGTGTAATCTTGGGCCCCCCACGTTCTACAAGTTGAGCAGGGGTTGCCTTGTAGCCCGTACCGGTCTGTTGTCCGCGTTTTTATGTATTTTCTCGTAGAGTAGTGCTTGGGTTTCGCGACATTTGCGGTGCTTCACGTGGTGCGGGTTGCTTCCGCCCTAATATAAGGTTTTTTTTGGGTAGATTTGCTGGGTAAAACTGTTCGTTGCTCGCCACAGTTAAGGCACTCTGGGCACACTGGGTACCCGTGGTTAGTGAGGTTATTCGTCTGATGTAGTCGTCGTTTTTTGTCAGTAGTAGGACAGATGTGAGCTTGCAATCGAGTCAACGCTTGTGCAGCAGCTTCACAGTAGCTTGTGAATTGTTGCTGTAGTGACACACTGTACAAGTCGACAACCCAATGTGACACTTCCACTGTCACGTTGTGGATCATAAAAAGATGGCCAGTGGAGTCTTCAGATGTGCCTGATTTCACAGGTGGAATTGTAGGTGGGCCTACAATACTTGGCATGGCCGCAGTTACAGGTATTATGATCTGTACCTGTGTACGGTGAGGTCGAGTCTCAGAAGCTTGAGCTAAAGAGGGTGTGCCCGAGTCAAACCCGAAAAGCGGGTGTGCTACAACCCAAACGCGTCTAAATCCACACCCGAAATGCGGGTGTGACGCCTGCTTTTTAACCCCAGCTGCCTCTGAGGCTGGACCCCACCGTGTAGGTCCTGCGGGAGTCCTGTAGCCTGCAGAAGCACAACAAGGTTTTCACCAGAAACCCCCATGGTTATAAAATCTTTTTTAACCGGCCCGTTTTCACAACATATTGCATAGGATGGATTTTGACCTGCATTCACCAGTGCAAAAAAAAGTTGTGACGAATTCCAGTCCAAAAGAAAAAAAAAGGTTTTTTCGGAAAGTGACTTGACCGGTCCAGCGGTCGAGCCTGACTGCACTGGGTGCTTATACAGTAGTAGTAGTAGTAGTATGTGTCATCCTAATCCGGGAACAAGTCAGGGAGAAGAACGGAGCAATCTTTACAAACGAGCGAGTGACATAAGGTGGCCGCTTGAGCGGCGCCTATCCGAGCGCACACAGCAGCAGTGACGCGTCGGCAGTATTTGCACTTCAGGATGGGGCTGCCGTCATGAGCATCGACGGCTAGCGAGTGTCGGCAGAGTGTGCAGTGGTCGGAGCAAGCTTGAACGTGGCAGGTCGGTGCCGCACAAATGAGTTGGTCGATGTACTTCAGCGCATTAACTTTGCGCATGCGCCGCGCAGCCTGCGAGATCACGCGCTTCCGGGGGTCGTCCAGATCCGGTCCCACGTGCCTTCATGCCTGCCCGCGTCTTCCGCGGCGGCCGCACGGTTCTCTGCCTGGTGGCCTCCACCACCCGCTGGACCTTCGCGTCCCATGCTACCCTGTCTGCCATCAGCTCCCGGATCTCCTCAGTGTTCGACATGCCGAGGTCGCGTTGGAGCACATCGAGACAAGAAAGCGGAGGTCGACCGCGTTTCTTCTTTCGACGTGTCGTTGCAAGAAGCACGCTCGATGCTGGCTGTTCCGCCCTCAGGCAGTGCCCAGCCGCTTTCTCTGCAACTCAACTTCGATCCTCGGGAACTGATCCGCAAAAAGGTCATTGTTGCTACAGCGCGTTTCGCGACTGAAGACCTTAATGCCTCGAACAAACCGAGCAAGACAAGAGTATGCTCCCGTGATCTCAGGAAGCAGGGAAGTGCCAACGATCCAAGTTTCGGCGCCTGACAGAAAGACGGGAACCACGAGCGTCTTGAAAACCGTACACCGCGAGAGTAGGAGAAAGTAGAAAGGGAAACTAGAGTTTTCGTTGACCGCACTACCCTGAGCCCAAATCCTGGACGTGGATTCAGGTAGAAAATTTGGCAAATGATCATGATCAGAAGGTCCTACTTGGGCGGTTCAGTTTCCTCACACATTGCATGTGGCTAAAAAACAAAACCTTTAAGTCGGTGCTTATACAAAAAAAAAAAAAAAGATTATCGGGCCACCACCGCATACCTGGTCGATGTCCTCTGTGAACTCGACGATCCGCTCGACGCCGTTCATCTGCGCTTCCAAGTCGGCGACCTGCCGTACCAGAAAGTTGAGCTGCCCAGTCAGGTTCATCGCATACGCAATGCCCAGCGACATCAGCCCGACGCTGGAGTCGTTAGCCCCGCTGAGCGCGAGCTTGGTGACCACAGCCAGCAGCGCCGCGCTGCAGCAGATGAAGTTGCCGAGGAACTCGAGCCGGATGGCCAGCCAGCGGTTGCAGGAGAAGTTGCTGTACGTCGTCTTCGTGTTCATGTCAATCCGCCGCCGCGACTCGGCGCGGAAGCACGGGATGACGCCGTATGCCGTGATCGTTTTGATCCCGGTGAGCGTCTCGGTGAAGTGCTGGAAAATCGGCGACTTCGAAATCGAGTCCAGCCGCTTCGTCTCCCGGTTAGACCGGCTGAACATGCGGAGGATGCGGAAGTAGACGATGGCGGCCGGGAACATCAGGATCAGAATCAACGGCTGCGACGCCGCGAGCACGGCAAGCGTGGCCAGGCATGAGAGCGTCAACTGGAAGAACGTCACGATCGTCGGCGGCAGGACGACATCAACCTGGTCGATATCCTTCGAGAACCGATTGATCAGCCTCCCCAGCGGAGTGGTATCAAAAAAGCTCATCGGGGCGCGCATCACATTCGCAGTGAGCTTCTCGTGGAAGTTTCGGCTCGCGGTTTGGAACCTCCTGTATATCGTAATCCCCCGCAGGAAGGTGATGATGGCCGCGAGGAAGATTAAGCCCACGTACACGAGCAGGTGCTGGCTGTTGGAAAGGTCGTTGCCGATGGGTGCCCCTTTGTCGTCGGTGTTCGTGGGGTCCTTCGAGTCGACGCTGTCCGTCCACCACGTCAGCCAGAGATCGCACGACTGCACCAGGGTCTGCTGGAACACGAAGAAAAACAGTGTCAGGCCAAGCAAACCCCACCCTCCGGCGGCCTTCACGTACGCGACGTACATGTGCGCCTTGACGGAACCCCGGGCCCTCTCTTCCGTAGTGACCAACCGCCCGGCCGTCGAAGGACCTACCAGCGGAGGTGTCTTCGATCTCGTCCCGGCGGAGTCGCGGCTGGTCTTCGGCAGCGTGGGTGTCATCGACGGTGTGCTGACGGTCGACTCCTCCGTGTCAGTTTCATTGGCGGCTTGCTCGTGCAGCGGCTTGAAGAACTCGGCACCCTCGCCTGTCGTTTGTTCGGGCACATAGAAATGAAAGAAGTGCGTAGTGTCGATGTTGAAAAATACTCGAGGGGGCTGCCTTGTGCGCATTCTCACGAAGGAGGCGAAATAGAGGGGGAGAAAACAACACAACACTAGTCAAAGTGGGTTCTTTTTTTGTTGAACGCTTACGCCCGCCACTAAACCCAGATGTTACCTGTGTTTCGTGTGGGCTACAGCACATTTACCTCCTTTGATCTTGGAATATTGTTGCGGTAGTGGGGTCACCGGCATGCCGATGTGCACCACACTATGCCTTTGATTTTTCGCAACTGGCAGTCTCCTCAAGCATTTTCTACAAAGCAGGTGCGTATACAAGAAAAAGGCCGCTCCGAGTCCAGGAACGTGACGGTCAACCACAGCTTGCAAAGCTCGAGTCGAAGGCAGCACAGTGCTACAACCCCGGCGGCTCTGCCTTGCGGCTGACCGTCGCACGTCACAGAAAGAACAAAGTTTGGTATAAACAATCCGTGACGACAGACAGCACACTTGTGCTGATGAAGGTAATGTAAGATGTCGTTGTAACGTGATGCGGTTATCGTCAACCCTCCATAGAACTCAGGTCTTGATACAAGTGCAGGTTTATCTCAGCCTTTTGAATATCAGCAGTACACTGATGCCCAGAAAGGTGGGCCACCTTTCAACCTAAGCTCTAGACCCAACTGCGAGCTCGTGAACAGCAGCAGCATTAACCCTGGGCATCTACAGATTACTTCTGGGTTTTCCGTGACAGGGTCGACATCCGCCCGTTTCCCAGATTAACTCTCCCCCCCCCCCCCCCCCCCTCCGTCCTTAAGTGGTTGAAGTAGAAAGAAATGCGTAGGTTTGTTTTATTCTTTTACTTGTTAGTTGTCGACAACTTTTTTTGTATTGAGATGTCATTCAGTTGTAAATCCAAAGCCGCCCACGTCAAATTTTGTTAAGCAGCGGCTGCCAAAACTTGCCGTGACACCTATGGTCAAAGTAAAGGAGGAAAGGCAGACCGGTGTACGCCAGAACCTGATCGACAACTTTCGCCTCGTCCGTTCCCCTGAAGAAGGCCGCCACGCGGCCGTCCTTCATGAAGATGACGTCGTCGGCGTGCTTCACGTACTGGAGCTGGTGCGTGACGAGGACGCGCGTGCATCCGTCCAACTCGGCACGGCCCCAGTCGGCCGGTTTGGTGAGCGGCGTCGAGCCGATGACCTGGCGCATGAGCTCTTTCGCGACAAAGGAGTCGACGGCGGACAAGGGATCGTCGAGCATGATCATATCCCGCTCGGAGTACACAGCCCGGGCGATGGATGTCCTCTGCTTCTGCCCGCCGCTGAGGTTGATTCCTTTTTCGCCGATCTCGGTCTGGTCGCCGTCCTGCAGCTGCTCGATATCCTTCACGAGCTGACATGACGAGATGATGCGGTCGTACTTCTCGTCGTCCTCGGGGGTGAAAAACGTGACGTTTTCCTTCAGGGTCGCGTTCATGATCCACGCCTGCTGCGGGGCGTAGGCCACGTCTTCCGGGCAGAACTTGCCGTCGACTGTCATTCCGGACCTCCTCACTTCGGATCCGGGCTCGCCGTCGATCGACCCGAGCAACGCTTCGAGCAGGCAAGTCTTGCCCGAGCCGGTGAGGCCGATGATCATCGTCAGTTTTTTCCTCCGGATCTGCACGTCGAGGTCCCTGAGCACGGCCTTCGGCACCACCTTGTGCTTCGCCGGCCTGCGCGCCGCCTTGCCTTTCGGCTTTTTCGCTTTCGACGAGGTTTTGCCCTCCGGCGCGCCGTCTGCGAGCTCCTGGACGTTGCCGGCCACCGGCATGAACGGATCTGCCAGCTGCTGCTTCGAGACGGGTAGGTCCGGGACGACCTGCGGCTCCCAGGCGGTAAACGTGCCTTTGATGCTGAAGGCGGTGTCGAACTTGTCGTCGCGGGTAGGCGCGGTGGCGAGGGGGTGGACGACGGTTCCGGCTTCTTTTTGCGGCGCGGACTCGAAGTAGATGCTCAGGCGGTCGAACGAGATCTTTGCGTTGACCATCGTGTTGAACTGGAGCGGGAGGACCGTGAAGGGGAAGCGGACGATCGAGAAGAGGGCGATCGATGGGAAAACGGTGTCGGCGTCGATCTTGCCGCCCATCGCGGAGTACACGATGAACGTCGTCGCGGTGAGCAGCAGCGGGTTCAGGTAGATAATGACGAACATAACGACCCGGTAGTTTTGCTGCCTCGCAAGCTTCGCGATCTCCTCGTGCCGGATGTCGTTGATCTGCGCGAGGAAGCGCTCTGTCCACGCCATGAACTTCACGATCCGGATCCCGCCAAGCGCCTCGGTCACCGCCTTCACGCGGTCGTCGGTGCTCTTCACCATCTGCTCTCGCATCCCCGTCATCTTCCGCACCAGCTTCGTCTGCAGGGGCGACGTGATCACCATCACCCCGAGCCCCGCGAACAGCGCGACGCCCACCAACCGGTACAGCAGCACGCAGCAGATGAGGATCTGCGTCGGGGCCGACCAACACTGGTGCAAGTTCTGCACCACGTCCTGCCCCCGCTGCGCGTCGGTGGACATGAGGTTGACGATCCGGCCGACGTTGAGGTCGGGGTTCGCCCGCGTCCGCTCGTTGAGATCGAGAGCCTTCTCGAACACAGCGCAGCACAGCGTTTGCCGGATCCGCATGCCCGAGCGGATGACCATGAAGAAGTACTGGTTCGCACACAAGGACTGGACCACTTGCAAGACGAACAGGACGGCGACGATGGAGAGTCCCTCGCCCCAGGTAGGGTCCGACTTGCTCAGGAACTTGACGATGAGCTGCAGCGCGATGGGACCCGCGAACTGGCTGAGGTCGTTGCCGAGCTTGAAGAGTCCGGCTGAGATCAACTCCCAGCCGAACACGTGCCAGACGCAGCGCATCGTCCACGGCGTCACCGGCGGCTTGACGCCCGGCGCGTCTTTGATTTGCAGCAGGTGCGGCTTGATGAAGCTCCCGTGGCCCTCCGGGCAGTCGAACACCTTCTCGCCGTAAAAGTACCCATCGCCTCCAATGGTGACGCCCTTCTTCAGCACCTTCCGGCGCGGCTTGTCCCACGAAACCCCCGCGTACAGCGACTGCGGGTTCGAAGAGTACTGCAACCTCCCGATCCACTTCAAGGTCCCGGGGTTGCCGTCGTCGTCTTCGACCCGTTTCCCCAGGTGGACGTTCCACGTCTTCGCTTCGGCCATCTCTGTTTGCCACTGCTTCTCCCAGTCATCCGACAGGCGGTCCGCCAAGTCCTGCTGCCTCGGGACCAGAAGGTCCTCGACGTTCAACGGCCGTTTGTACCCCGTGTGCACCATCGGCGTCACCCACGCGAACAGCATCTTCGAGAAGATGCCCGCATTGTCTTCTTGACACTGCTCCCGCTGTCCGAGTTCCTCGTCAACCGCATCTTCGTTGATCTGCGGGAGCCGTTCGTATCCCGACGGCATCGAAAACACAAAAAGAAGCAATGCCTCTCTTTATTTCTCTTAAAGAATGGTCAGGTGAAGTGTGGGGAAGTGGGGGAGAGGGGGCGGGTAGTGGGGCGGGGTAAAGTTGTCCTGGAGGGCGTGTTTTCTCGTTTGCACTCGCAGGCGGCCACCAATGGACCTAAATAACACTTTCACGGAACTGACGAACACTTACTTGTTTAGCAGGTGATTGTCATACAAAGACACCACCTGCTCGGTCTTGTCATATAACAACTTCGCTCGTTGCTGTTGGTACTGTATTCCAGCTCTTGCTGAAAGACTCTGTCGGGCCTGCCGAAACATCCCTCACAGGCTGGTCCTCAGTTCGTACTGGGGACGGGGGGACACCAACCGACGCGTAGAGAAGCGCTTGGTTGGTGACGAGGCCCCCCACGAGAACAGCAGCTCGTCGTTCGCGTCGATCAGCAGCCACGATTCGACCTTCAACTCCCCCGGGTAGCCGTTGTCCCCGTCTGGGCTCACCAGCTTCGGCGCTACGAGGCCGAGGCAAGCAAGGGAGTTTTGTTTTATTGTTTTACTTGTTAGTTGTCGACAACTTTTTTTGTTTTGAGGTGTCATTCAGATGTAAATCCAAAGCCGCCCACGTCAAATTTTGGTGAGCAGCGGCTGCCAAAACTTGCCGTGACACCTATGATCAAAGTAAAGGAGGAAAGGAGAAAATGTTTCTAAAAAAGAAAAGGGGCAGGTACCCTCGTAGCTCGCTGGGTCAGGCGCGCCAGGTAGATGCTGGGCTAGTTCCTGTCTGGACTTGGACTGTGTAGTCCTTCTGAATTCTTTTCACAGGTCCGTTCATGCACACCCACACCGAACTGGTTGGTGAACGGGTTGCCAGACCTTGTTGTTGCTACGCCACCGTGCACTGTTGCAGAGAGGCGCTGCCGCATGAAACGGCCCTTGCCTATCTGCTACAGCGATACAAACAAATGTTGGGAATGCAGCATGTCCTCGCCTTCAGGTATTGTCCGAGTAACTACCCGGACCCTGACTGCTCAGAGTACCCCTCGCCTTGCTGTATTGTCCGATGATACACACACTGCCAGCGCTGATGCTGCAATGCGATGCAACAAGTGCACAGCCTTCGGGTATTGTCCGAGTAACTACCCGGACCCTGACTGCTCAGAGTACCCCTCGCCTTGCTGTATTGTCCGATAATACACACACTGCCAGCGCTGATGCTGCAATGCGATGCAACAAGTGCACAGCCTTCGGGTATTGTAGCCCCCCCCCAACCAGGGGCGGTGGACGCTCAGCTGCCGTCTGAGTCACTACTGGGGTTCGGCAACGCGGGGCACCAACGGGTGCCGTGCGCTTCGATGCGCGAAGTCGCGACGACGTCGCCGCAGAACTCGCACACACGAGACTCGCCCGACTGCACCGTCTGCTGCAGGGCTTCGGACGCGTCGCTGTACGTCTCCGCGAGGATGGTGTTGTCACCTTGCCCGGTCCTCGCCTTGCTGCATTGTCCAATAATGTGGAATAGAACACACCGCCAGAGCTGTTGCTACAGCGCAACTAATGCGGATCGAGCCCCAACCGGTTAGGGTCTTCGGATCCGTAGCGTATCCGTTTCCAGCGACAAACGGGCTTCGGCTCGCGAATCCTCGTTTGGAGACACCAGTCAGGTGGGGTGTTTGGCTGGGGCGGCACACCTGTTACTTAGCGCAGGTGTTCTGAGGCAAGCTCGGGCGGTGGACCTTCAGCTGCCGTCTGAGTCACTACCGGGGTCCGGCAACGCGGGGCACCAACGGGTGCGGTGCGCTTCGAAGCGCGAAGTCGCGACGACGTCGCCGCAGAACTCGCACACGCGAGACTCGCCCGACTGCACCGTCTGCTGCAGGGCTTCGGACGCGTCGCTGTACGTCTCCGCGAGGATGGTGTTGTCACCTTGCACGGCCCTCGCCCCGGCCCCTGCCCCGGCCCCGTCGCGGCGCGGGACCTTTCGGTAGACGTACCGCTTGACCGACCTCGCCCGCGGAGCGAAGCGGGCCGCCGCGACCGCAGCGGCCACGGCGACCAGCCCAGTCCAAGCGTAACCGTCCGGCAGCACCTGCAGCAGCACCGCGTGCCCGCGGCTTGCGACGAGCCCCACCAGCAACGCCCCGCCGACCACCCGGAACAGCACACTCAACGGCGGCTCCGGCATCGCTGGTGTTTTCTATCACCCCCACCCGCCCCCCCTGCAAACCCGTGAATATGAGCCGGTCCGTCCCTATCTCTTAAACCTGCATCGAATTGCCTGCCGCTGAAATCACGGTCCACCACGGTCTATCTAGTCCCTAGAGCTGCATCGAATTGCCCGGTGCTGTATTCTTTGGTCTATCACAATCTATCAAGAGGGGATGGACCGGCTCAGAATAGGTGCCACGGGAGTATCTGGCAACCGCTGTTTAACAGTGCTCACGCGGGGCGGTGTCTTCGGACAGCACCTCGTGCTGTTCGCATCACAAAACAAAGAAGACAGTGAAATGGTCGTTACCTGGTCGGGTTTCGCTCACGACCGTTTCCTGAACAATCCTTCACTAAATCCGCGGTTCAATAACCTGGCCTCAGTGGTGCAAGCACCACGCGCTCTTCAACCCCAAGAACCCACACGTCAAGGAGGATAATGTCGGTACTGAACTAATCGCCTTGATGTTTATGCGCCCACCCCTCTGGTCTACAATGGGTAAAAAGTTTGAAATGTGGTCTAGAAGGGTCAAAGGTTCGGGGAGACTTGAGAGAGGGAGAGAGAGAGAGAGAACACAAAACAAAAAAAAGATTCCGTGTCGGGCCTTAGCAGTCCCAGGGCCCGGTCCCACCCTCCTGTCATTTTTTCGTGTTCTCGTTGTCATCGCTATCGCGCTGACTTTCCGAGAGAGAGAGAGAGAAGAGAGGGAGAGGGAAACGCGAGTTAGAGTTTAGATAGAGAATATTTGGATAGGAAAAATATTTCCTATCCAAATATTTTTCCTATCCAAATCTTTTCCTATCCAATATTTTTCCGAAGACGGTATACCGTATGCGGGTTTAATACGAACCGTGTAAATGTTTCTTAGCTACTTTTTTGGCCAAAGTGTTTCTTAATTAGCACGTTTCGTACTAAAAACATGGGGTAGTGAAATTTGGAAACTGTTGAAACCCCACGACGATCCCCCATTTTTGTTCCCGAAAATCTTGGTTTTATCGAGCCTTTGAGCAGGAAAAACGTATCGCGGTCAGAGTATTAGCGACAAGAGCGTTCTGGCACTTGTGCATGAAGACGACAGGCGTGGGCGGGCTCTGGGATCCACAGCAACGCATTCATCGTTTGCCAGTTCTTCCAGCTCTTGGTCAAAATCAGCGAAGTCAGAACGGTGATGCAATCTGCGCATTCACTCAGTACGAGACATTCGTTGAAGTTACGAAGGAGTTCGGCGAGAAAGTTGTCCGCAACCGGTGGCCTGGGGAAGTGTTGGCGGTGGCTCTCGGAGCTGGAGCCAGCTCGGGAGCTGGAAAGAGCCAGCAGGAGCCAGCAGGGCACAATAAAAAGCCATCTCAAAATTCCGGGCGAGTTTCGTGGTGACCGGGTTGAGTGACGCAAATTTACTGGAAGAGAAAGTTTCCGATCCAACAGGAGTCGAGATGAAGCCGACCAAGGTTTCGTTGAAGACAGCCCTCAGGCAGTGTTGGCGGTGGCTCCCAGCTCTTGGGAGCTGGGAAGAGCCAGCGGGAGCTGGGTTTCTGGTGAAATTTTTGCTCGTGCGTGCAGCAGACTTTTTTTGACGATTTTTAGCTCGCGATAAGCACCGATGAAGAGAACCGTGAAGAATGGACCCGGGGACCAAGAAGTATGTGCGTGGTTCGCGGGTCTTTACAAGATGCAGGGCACCGGACATGGAAACCACCAGGTTTGTGACGGGAAGGACGGGAATCGATCCCCTGGGTGGTGCCATTTTTTTCGCTGTCCACGGAGCAGACCTTTTTCAACGACTTTTTGCTCGCGATCAGCTCCGATGAAGAGAACCGCGAAAATTAGACCTTGGGCTCAGAAAGTACGTGCGTGGTTCGCGGGTCTTTATGTTATGCTGGGCACCGGGCGTGGAAACCACCAGGTGTGTGTTGAGAAAGGGCGGGAATCGATCCCCTGAACGGTGCTGGTCCACGTAGCAGATCGTTTTCGACGAATTTACGCTCGCATTCAGCTCCGATGAAGAGATCCGTGAAAATTAGACCCGGGGATTACAAAACATGTGCGTGGTTTGTGGGTCTTTGTAAGAGACAGGGCCCCGGCGCGGAAACCACCGGGCGTGCATCGAGAAGGACGGGAATCAATCCCCCGAGTGATGCCATTTTTTTTTTTTTTGCTGGTCCACGCAGCAGACCTTTTTCCGCGATTCTTTGCTCGTGATCAGCTCCGATGAAGAGATCCGCGAAAAATAGACCCGGATATCCAAAGAAATGTGCAAAGGTTTTACAACACTAAAATCAGTTTACCTCACACCCAGTGAGCGTAAAATCCCACTTTCCCCCACTGTTTTTTTCGAAAAATTAATCTCAAAAAAAGTGGCCTAAAACAGTGTCCCCACCCTTTTGAGGCGTGGTTATGGCAATTTTTTTTGAGATAAAATTTTCGAAAAAACAGTGGGGGAAATTGGGGTTTCCCACTTTCCCCCACTCCTTTTCCACTTTCCCCCACTCCTTTCCACTTTCCCCCACTCCTTTTTTTGTTTTCTGAAATGCCTTGTGTCTTTTTAAAACGCTCCCGCGGGGCCGATGGAGCCCTAAAAAAATTTTTGGAAAAAAAAAATTCCTCAACTTCCTCAAAAATTACTGCAGAGTTTGTTCCAAACTTTTAAAATTCAAAAAACCCAATTTTTTTCCGGAAATTTTTTTTTTGCCATTTTCAAAAAGACACAAGGTTTTGACCCTGCATGTTACAGATTCCAATATGACAAACCCAAACTCGACTTAACATGCAGGGTCAAAATCTTGTGTCTTTTTTCGACCTCTCCTCCGGGGAAAAAAACACGTACATTCTGGTGCAATAGGCCCCCACCGATCATAAACCTACTTTTTTGGTGGAAAATCGCCTGTTCCTGACATTTTGTCTTAAGAAGTGCCCTGATTGACCTCGGGAGCAGATTTTTTTGTGTTCGTGGTGAGAAAAGTGCCCCCTGTCTCTTGAGTCCAAACGGAAACAGGACGCACCCCCTGCCCCACCCTGGCTTGTCAGTGAGACCTGGGCACAATGTCAAGTCTGGGCCTGGGTGTTCGGTAAAACTGATTCCGTGTGGTAAATAATCGTACCTCGCTGGTCTGTGTGGGTGAAATTGTGTGAAAACATCACTGGGTTATGAGTTTTTCTTGTTACGGTGTCTCGGGGACCTTGTTTGACGGTCCCTTGGGTGGTGGGAAAGCCTCTCGGCAGGAAAAAAGGCTGTCCCTCGGGTAGTCCTCCGCGGCGCTCCGCGCCGCTCCGGACTCCCTCGGGACAGCCTTTTTTCCAGCCTCGAGGCCTTTCCCACCCCCTCGGGACCTCAACAAGGCCCCCTTGACACCGTAAACAAAAACTCACACCCAGTGAGTTTTCACCAATTTCCCCCACTCAGACCAGTGAGGTAACGTGTATTCTCGCATTTTGGGGGAACTGTCGAATCTGCTTCGCATGGGGTGAAGGGCTGACACGGGCGAAGAAATCGGTGCATATTTATTTTTTGACGGGTTCAATTTTTCTATCAATTTTCCTGCGTCCCTTTTTTACTGTGCCCCAGTTTACTCCAAGTACAAAACCCCTCAAACCCCCTATGGAAGTGCAGTTTTTAATACGAAACGTGTTAATGTTTCATAGCTTCAGGTCAGGGGTGTTTCTTAATTAACACGTTTCGTAATAAAACCGTTTCGTACTAAACACGTTTCATATTAAACCCGCATACGGTATATATATGAGACGATGCCAAAACCCCCCCCCCCCCCTTTGCACGAATATAAAAAAATTTGATGTCACCCCATACTGGCCCCGAAACCCCACTTGTGTGGCCCAAAACGGTTCCCAAACGGTTTTTGGCGGGCTGAGTCGAGGTAAAGGGGTCTCTGAAGGCCCACGAATAGGCCCAGGTGGGCCCAGGTGGGCCCCGGAGCGGGCACTCAGCGCGAGGGGGAGAGCCCCCCAAAATGGGGTCATTTTCGGGCCTCGCCACTACTCAAGCTAGTCAAACACTTTCTGGCCTCCAGCGGGAAACCCAGACTTCAAAACGACAAGATCGGCTGTGTTCAGCCGTAGATAGCCACCAGCGGGTCCTCTTGAAGCCGAAGAGTGCTCTCGGGGGTCACAGTTAGCCCCATGTGTGCAGCGCCAGCAGTGGGCAGGCACACGCTTAGAATGTGTGGTATGCAAGTGCACCCTGCCTAGAATCCGGCTTCACCCGCTTTTGAGAACACAGTGCTTACAAGGAAAACGCAGAATATAAGGTGGAAAAATGCAAAAGAACCAAGATGAGGACTCCCCCGCCAACGCCAATCTCGGCAGCCTTTCCCCGGTTCTTTCAGAGATTGTCACCCACGACCATTCCAACAGCCCTGTACCGGGCACGTGCCCAGTCCAAACCGCTCACGATGCGTCGCCGGCTCGCCTCGTCGTCAAGGCTGTTGAAGGCTTCTGAAAGCCTACCAGAAAGGCGCTTCCAGATGTCAACGTTCTCCTCCTCTGTCATTAGGGCGAGAAAGAAACCGATCAGGTCCTCACCAGAGACCTTTTCGCAAAAGGTCCTGCTGGCTACGAGTCGTCTCTGCATGGACTGACCACGTCTCGTTTCCTCATGAAACGGCGACAACTTCTGCATTGCTCTCACCGATGACTCCACGAACTCCAGACCCGTGATCTTTGGCATTTTCCCTCTCTTAGTTTCCGTTTTCCTGGGTCAACCTGTATTCTTAATTCGTATTGCTGGTAAAGCCGGATTCTAGGCAGGGTGCACCTGCTGCACCCACTCTATTTACAAGGTGTGCCTGCCCACCGCAGGCGCTGCAGGCGGGGTGGCCAAGTAGGGCTATCTGAGACCCCTGAGAACATTCTTCGGCTTCAAGAGGACCCGCTGGTGGCTATCTACAGCGGAACACAGCCGATCTTGTCGTTGTGTAGTCTGGGTTTCCCGCTGGAGGCCAGAAGGTGTTTGACTAGCTTGAGTAGTGGCGAGGCTTTGAAAATGACCCCATTTTGGGGGCACCCCCCCTCGCACTGAGTGCCCGCTCCGGGGCCCACCTGGGCCCACCTGGGCCTATTCGTGGGCCTTCAGAGACCCCTTTACCTCGACTCAGCCCGCCAAAAACCGTTTGGGAACCGTTTTGGGCCACACAAGTGGGGTTTCGGGGCCAGTATGGGGTGACATCAAAAAATTTTTTATTAGTGCAAAGGGGGGGGGGGGGGGGGGGGTGTGGGGTTCGTTTACTTTTGGAAGGTTCGTTTCTAGTTTTGGAATCGGTTCGTTTACTTTTGGAAACTTCGTTTCTAGTTTTGGAATCGGTTCGTTTACTTTTGGAATCGGTTCGTTTACTTTTGGAATCGGTTCGTTTACTTTTGGAATCGGTTCGTTTACTTTTGGAAACTTCGTTTCTAGTTTTGGAATCGGTTCGTTTACTTTTGGAATCGGTTCGTTTACTTTTGGAATCGCTTCGTTTACTTTTGGAAGTGGTTCGTTTACTTTTTCGAAAAGTTACGAACCACTTCCAAAACTAGAAACGAACCGATTCCAAAACTAGAAACGAACCTCTTCCAAAACTAAAACGAGATCGGCCGAAATTCCAAGGGAATCGTGTCAAAAATCGACTGCGACCACCAGAAACGAACCTTTCCAAAACTAGAAACGAACCTTCCAAAACTAGAAACGAACCTTCCAAAACTAGAAGCGAACCTTCCAAGACTAGAAACGAACCTGCGAAGAGGGTCGAAAGAGTTCCCCCCAAAAAAAAGACGCCAGATACGCAAACTCTTTCGAACGCTGCACACGGGTATCCTTCAAGTGACCTCTAACTATCTGTTGCATACGCGTATCCGGATCTGAAAGCCGAAGACTTCGTAACACTTTACCGCAACCGAAGTCGCGAACCGGGTTCGGCTTGCACTGCAAAAGCAGCATAATTGTGTCTTGCGCCCGAGCGCGGAAATCCGCCACCCGCCATTCGGCTAGAGTGCAAGAACACAATTGCGAAGCGTACTACAAACGGATAGTGTTACAAAGGCGAACGAATCATGCGAGAACCTATGGAGGGGCCCCTCGACAGCTTTCAGAACACGGCATAGTAAGTCAAGAGTCGGATAAGCGTGTGCACATTCTACTCCCGTTTGATCTGCATTTTCCACCTTTGCCCCCCTTTCTTTGATCTGCTGTGTGTATTTGCGGACAATTTTATGTCATCCGGTTATCGTGTATGCTAATAGCCGCTAGGATAGAAAGAATTTAGTTAGTTATAAGAATGCAGTGTTAATAGTCTAAAATAGCTACAATGCTTGTTTCGATCCAGTACACAACCAGCTAGCATCCATCAGAAATATTCCTCCGACCCAGGGTCACTCAACAGCTCGCAACGGCCTTGCAGCATGCGCCCAGGCCTTGTGACCCTGGGTGGCGTTTTCCCCCTTTTTTTTGTGTTTCCGGCGACGTTCGCTCAGTCGGAAACACAATTTTTTTTTAGACTTTTTTTTGAGAGGCCAGCCGGGGTTTTTAAGGGGGTTGGCCCCGGCTGCTGCGAGGGAGGTGAAGGGTGCTGGTGATGGAATGTTGATGACGGAGCTGATAGGAGATGGAGGGGTGGGGGACTGAAGTTCGGACGACGACTGGGTGCCCACGCGTATGCACTACTTCGGCAGTTTCTTCAAAGCGGCTCTTTCGACTGGTCCCGGTGGTTTTAAGGAGGTTGGCCCCGGCTGCTACGAGGATCTCGGCTTCTTTGACTGCTTTGAGTGCGGCTTCGAGCTCTTTGCTGGTGGCTTCTTTTGCGACGGCCTACCCCGTTTTGTGCCAACAACTGACGGCGGTGCGGACGACGATGCGGACGATGCGGACGACGATGCGGACGACGATGTGGACGACAATGTGGACGAAAATACAGAAGGCTTTGAGTGCGGCTTCTTTGCGGGTGGCTTCTTTTGCGACGGCTTACACCGTTTTGTGCCAACAACTGACGGCGGTGCGGACGACGATGCGGACGACGATACAGAAGCTCGACGGGATGTTGCGGGTTTCGCGGCCCCCTTTTTTCCTTTCGCTGAGGGTTTCGCGGGCTTTGCTCGTGCTCTTTTCGATGATGGTTTAGCAGGTGCTGCGGTGTCAGCAGCCACATAAATTCGAGCGAACGCAGAGACTTCTCGGAAGACGTCTGGGAGTTCGCGCATCAGACTTGATCCTTGCATCGCCGCAGCCATGTGCTCTGCAATCGAGATGAGTGCCGCGCGAGGAGGACGCCCTGTCTCCCCTCTCATCACGGAGACTACGCACACGCAACCTGCGCAAGTCTCGTCGAAGGCGGTAGGGCTGCACGTACAGCTCCTGTGCCCAGTCGAGGAGTATGCCACGGCATACTCCTTATGTTATTTTGGCCAAAATGGCCAAAATCCGGCAAAAATGGCCAAAATCTGGCAAAAATGGCCAAAATCTGGAAAATTTGGCCAAGATGGCCAAAATCCGGCAAAAATGGCCAAAATCTGGAACATTTGGCAAAATGGCCAAAATCTGGAAAATTTGGCAAAAATGGCCAAAATCCGGCAAAAATGGCCAAAATCTGGAAAATTTGGCAAAAATGGCCAAAATCTGGAAAATTTGGCAAAAAATGGCCAAAATCTGGCAAATATGGCCAAAATCTGAAAAGTATGGAAATTGTGGAAAACTGTGGTAACTCCTGCAAAAACAGCCAAAAGTGAACGAACCGATTCCAAAAGTAAACGAACCGATTCCAAAAGTAAACGAACCGATTCCAAAAGTAAACGAACCGATTCCAAAACTAGAAACGAAGTTTCCAAAAGTAAACGAACCGATTCCAAAAGTAAACGAACCGATTCCAAAAGTAAACGAACCGATTCCAAAAGTAAACGAACCGATTCCAAAACTAGAAACGAACCGGTTCCAAAAGTAAACGAACCGGTTCCAAAAGTAAACGAGCCACCCAAAACTAGAAACGAACCTTCCAAAACTAGTTTCGAACGTTCCAAAAGTAAACGAAGCACTCCCCAAGCTAAATCAGCCCAAAAAGAGCCCAGAAACGAACCGATTCCAAAACTAGAAACGAAGTTTCCAAAAGTAAACGAACCGGTTCCAAAACTAGAAACGAACCGATTCCAAAACTAGAAACGAACCGATTCCAAAAGTAAACGAAGCGGACCCGGGGGGGGGGGGGGGGTTTGGCATCGTACCTAATATTCTGAAAACGGGCCGGTTAAAAAAGATTTTTTAACCATGGGGGTTTCTGGTGAAAACTTTTTTGTGCTCCTGCAGGCCAGGCTACAGGACTCCCGCTGGGGTTAAAAAAGCAGGTGTGGATTTACACGCATTTTGGTTGTAGCACACCCGCTTTTCGGGTGTGACTCGGGCACACCCTCTTTAGCTAACTTCTGAGACTCGACCTCACCGTGTACGGGTACAGGTCATAATACCTGTAACTGCGGCCACCAAGTATTGTACCCCACCTACAATTCCACCTATGAAATCAGGCACATCCGAAGACTCCGCTGGGCACCTTTGTATGATCCACAACGTGTCACATTGGGTTGTCGACTTGTACAGTGTGTCACTACAGCAACAATTCACAAGCTACTGTGAAGCTGATGCACAAGCGTCGACTCGACTGCAAGCTCACAACTATCCTACCAACTTAAAAGCTACAGTTGTAACATTTTTGTGAGACTGCCGGAGTACCGGAGTTTCAAGCGAGCTTTCACTCACACAAGTCGTAAATTTGTTGCATTAGTGTGATTGTCAGGCCTCCGACTACCCTGAGCAACGCACTATGCACACTCCGTGTCTACGTCACAGCAGATGGAACGCGTCTGTCTTTCACTCACACAAGTCGTAAATTTGTTGCATTAGTGTGATTGTCAGGCCTCCGACTACCCTGAGCAACGCACTATGCACACTCCGTGTCTACGTCACAGCAGATGGAACGCGTCTGTCTTTCACTCACACAAGTCGTAAATTTGTTGCATTAGTGTGATTGTCAGGCCTCCGACTACCCTGAGCAACGCACTATGCACACTCCGTGTCTACGTCACAGCAGATGGAACGCGTCTGTCTTTCACTCACACAAGTCGTAAATTTGTTGCATTAGTGTGATTGTCAGGCCTCCGACTACCCTGAGCAACGCACTATGCACACTCCATGTCTACGTCACAGCAGATGGAACGCGTCTGTCTTTCACTCACACAAGTCCCTTTTTTTTCCCACGCGCAGCGTGGGGAAAATTTTTTCTGGCCAAGTTGACTTTTTAACCGGGATTTTCCTGAACTTCGGGGACTAGAATAACCCCTGCTTGGCCGGAGAAAAAAGAAATGTTCGAAAAACGGTGTTCGAAGTAAATAGAGTAGCAGTGCTGAAGGTGCTGGAAGGCTGCTGAGCCTCCGCTGCTGAGACCCAGCCGCTGCCGTTCAATTGTATTCAGCTTCCGGTCGGCAGGTTGCAGCTACCACTGTGCTTCATTACCGGACCAAGGTCCTGTTTGACAGTTGAGTATCCCACACGAGCTAAGAGCGGCCCACACATGATAAAGGGGGGGCGGAATTATTTTTGCCCGAATTTTCCGTCGGATGTTGCTAAAAAATAACGCTAAAAATGTTGTCGGTGCAGGTGCAGATACACCAAAACCGTGGACCTATACCCTGATACAACAATGAGAACCAGAGAAGTAGCTTCATATACCCGATGTTAACCCCTTACAACATCAGGGCATTAGCTTCCCATTGCAAATTCCGTCAGCTGACGGAATTTGGAAATCCGGGCGGCTCAAAAAAGGAGAAAAAAAAAGTGCAAAAAACGACCTTCGATGAAAAAAGTCGTGGGGGTCCAGTGGAGGCGTGGGTTAGGCCGCTGTGCCAGGAAGCTGGCTGGCGGTCAGGGGCTTCGGTGGGTCGCCGCTGGGCATGGTGGGCTAGCTGGCAGAAGTTTGGGGCTGCCGTGGGGGTTGAGCCGAGTGAGAGAGTCGAGGCGCAGAAGCAGCCCGGAATTCTTGACAGATTCTTTCTGAGTCGGCACAAGTGCCTTGTCCGTGTGATCACCGGTCTGCATCTACTCGTGCCCACAGTATCTGGTGGATGAGTTTGAAATGGGCTGTTGCCTTCAGGAGTGTGCACCAGGGGGAGCGGGGCGAGGGTCACGCAGGTGGCAAACAGTGCCACCAGTACGTTGGTCGCTATGTTTAACGCGACAAACAGACTGAGAAGTGCATCCACCTGAATGTACCGTACCGTTTGCCGGGGGGCGGAGCCCCCCGGACCCCCCCTTTGAAAGGTTCGGCGACCTGAACAAAAGCTTCTCGGTTTCAGAGCGGGAAAAGCAAATTGGCCACTGAGACGGAATTTGGAAAACTGAGGCACATTGAAGCTAATAGCCTGCAGCAGTAGCTGCCGAAAAAAAAAAAAAAAAAAAACGCTGCACGGGCTACCGGACGAGTTGGGGGGTAAGTCGCCAAGGAACACCTATATTGGGGCTGCCGTGGGGGTTGAGCCGAGTGAGAGAGTCGAGGCGCAGAAGCAGCCCGGAATTCTTGACAGATTCTTTCTGAGTCGACACAAGTGCCGTGTTCCGTGTGATCACCGGTCTGCATCTACTCGTGCCCACAGTATCTGGTGGATGAGTTTGAAATGGGCTGTTGCCTTCAGGAGTGTGCACCAGGGGGAGCGGGGCGAGGGTCACGCAGGTGGCAAACAGTGCCACCAGTACGTTGGTCGCTATGTTTAACGCGACAAACAGACTGAGAAGTGCATCCACCTGAATGTACCGTACCGTTTGCCGGGGGGCGGAGCCCCCCGGACCCCCCCTTTGAAAGGTTCGGCGACCTGAACAAAAGCTTCTCGGTTTCAGAGCGGGAAAAGCAAATCGGCCACTGAGACGGAATTTGGAAAACTGAGGCACATTGAAGCTAATAGCCTGCAGCAGTAGCTGCCGAAAAAAAAAAAAAAAAAAAAAAAAAAAAAACGCTGCACGGGCTACCGGACGAGTTGGGGGGTAAGTCGCCAAGGAACACCTGGCGTTCGGCGTCCGCTTATTTCGACCCATAGGGGTTGGCATTCGGACTGCTTTTAGTTGCGCGGGCTTTCGGTTCGACGCTTGTCGTGTCTTCGATAGGCACCAGCTTCTTCTTTTTAGCACTCTTATTCTCTGCGGGGCCGTCCTGCTGTCTTACATTTATTTTTCCGTTCGTTCGCCATTTCTCAAAAATTCTATTTTCGTTCTCAGCCTTTCAATTGGTAGTCATGTTTTAGTTCCCCTCTCTGCAGATGCTTGGACAACGAAAGAAACGCAAACGCGCGGGAACGATTGGAACACAGGTGGCAGAAAAGGATGGGTGAGAATACAGGCGAGGGCGCGGTAAAGACGGGCGAAAGGCTCTCGAAGGCACTCCTTCTGGGGTGACCCACCTACTTTTTAGCAGGAACCTTCAACAAACTTTTTCACAGCCAGTGTTCCCATAGTTCTACAGAGTTCTGCAAAGTCGTGAAAAGTACAAGTTGTGTTCTTTTTTCTGTGTTTTCATTTTGCCTACAAGAGGGCCTGGAGGGGGGCAACCGGAGCATAATATTGTGGAGGACATACCCAAGCTGTAACAAGTTGTGAAAAGGTGCAAAAGTGGTGGGTACTCATTTGTATGCAAATGACTTCCCACGAACGCAACAACAGAGGCATTTGCCTACTCCGTCAAAGGACAATACCACTAACGCAAGAAGACGTATTGATTTGTGAAGATTTCCTGCATAGAAAATAGGTGGAAAAATTCTCCGACGTATTGATTTGAAATTCTGTGAAGATTTCCTGCTAGAAGATAGGTGGTTTAATTCTCCTTCGGTGTGGTTCCTTCAGGAGCCGTAGGCGTCGACCCTGTTCTACCAAGGAGGACATCGGCGGAAACCCCGAAGGATAATGTTTGATAGATTTCGCCCCTGCCGAAGCTTGCACAACTACTGACACTAACCTCCAATCACCCATGCCTTCGCTGTTTTGCTTCCGCACGTTGTGTGGCGCGCGAGCACACGTAGCAGCAGCACGTACTAGCAGTACAGCACGTAGCAGTAGTACGTAGCAGTAGCAGCACGCACGTGGCAGTAGCACGTAGCAGTAGCACGTAGCAGTAGCAGCACGTAGCAGTAGCGTATGCATACGTGTCCTCTACACGGTTTACGTAGCAGCAGCTACGTACACCGCACGTGTGTCGTCTCGCAGAGTTGTTGCGCCGGTCCATCCCTATCTCCTGCAACTGCATCGAATTGCCTGCCACTGTTCATTGTAGCGAATCGAGGTCCACCACAGTCTATCAAGTCCATCCCTATCCCCTAGAGCTGCATAGAATTGCCTGGGCTGCATTCTTCTGTCTGTCACAGTCTATCAGGAGGGGATGGACCGGCTTATGCTGCTGCTATTTAGAGTGTAAGTTCACTTAGAGATCCGGGGTCTTATAGTCTTCGGGTGACCATACAACAAAGGTCACTTAGAGATCCGGGTCTGATTGTCTCCGGGCGACCATTGTCGTGTGGGGTGTGTGAAGTGGGCTTGCGCGTGTGTCTTTGTTGTCTAATGCCGACGATTCGACTTATTCTAGAGCGCTCTCATTTCCGAATCTAGTGCCGGGCGTCAGTAACAGGCCAAAATGCGGTTGTGCTGCTTCTCCCCCTGGCCTCCCTCGAAATAGGCACGGGCGCCTCCGAGTGCCTTCGCTCGACTGATCACAGTTTCATCCGCCCCGGTTTGTAAACTTCCGCACTGCTACAACAGCCTACAAGATCACTACTACATTAGCACCACCACCTTGTGGATCCGACGGCAAACCCCGGAAAAGAGCTAAGGAATGAAGTTATGACTTAGCCCCTGGTACGAACGCGTCGGCGATTCGAAAAATAGAAAAGGACAGAAAACGAAGAAAGGACAACGAGACGTTTGAAGAGAGGTGACAAGCGAACACACAACAAGGAGGGGAATTGCAAGAACGTGCTTGGAATGGATATGTGCTCAACACCGCACCGGTCCTGTCTGCGCCGTGTTTTGGTCCTTTAAGCCACGGACACATAAGGCGGACCATCATCAGCGCGGAACCTGAGTGTCTGCAGACAGGACAGCGGTGTGAGCCTGGTTTGTCAAGGCGGTTGTTCGTAGCTCGTCACAGCCAGGACCACCCGTGCTACTACAAGGAGGGGAAGGGAAGAGTGAATGGCAAGCAACTACGCCGGACAGTGCGCCAAGGGCACGATGCGATCGCTTGTACAGGAACGAAAGCACGGTTCTCGGATCTTCACGGTCTTCGGTCGGTTTCCGGCCCGTCGGCCGTATCATATTACATGACTTGTGAACTTTGCTTGCGGTTCAATCTAGTGTTGTGTGCACGTTCAGCAACTGCGAACGCCCACGCCTCAGCCGCATCGAGAGGCAGGTATTCGGTTTGAACAGGCAAGGGGGTGTTGACCGAGCAAAGGCCGTGTGCGAGCCTTAGGCTGGTCAACATCAAGATCATTTGTGGCCTTGAACAGTCGGTTGAGGTGTGGTGAGTCTGTCTACGATTACAAAGGTCTGTGTCGAGGACACCGTGGTGGTCGTCGGTGGCCGAGAGTCGACGGAAGCATCTTGTCACGGATGTGGTCTATCGTTTCCCTCTTCGACCTCTGGAGTCGAGCTGTGTGTGCGTGTGTGTTGGAATTCGATTTCGGGTTACCCCTGAAGCGGAGTATAGCCCACGTTGTCAAAATCCTCACGTCACAGCTGATGGTCCTGTCGGCTGCTCGTGGTGGCCACACTCTGATCTAAACTGCATGTGTGTGTGTTGTAGACCTGTTTTTACGTGGTGCCTTCCTGTGCGAGAGGCGTCCACGCATGTGTGTGTGTGTTGCGGACCCAGTTTAACATTGTGCCTCCCTTCACGAAAGTACGACCACGCTCATTTATGGCTAGGTAACGGCCGATGCACCCCCGGGTTGGGAGTGGGGGTCTCGTCCCGGGTTCGCTCCTCTGTTTGCATGGTGTTTCGGGCAGCAGCTACGCAATCGCCGCAGCGTCCTAGTCTGTGAGCTGTGCAAAAGTGCATCCGCGGCCTTAGACCATCCGATCCGTGATGATGCTGCTTGAGGCGACAGCAGGTCTACGCCGGTAGGCGCTTTTTGACGCACTCCCTCCACTCCACCAGGTCTTCTTTGGCTTCTCCCGTCTCCATCTTCCATCATCGTTACGTCGTCGCCCCCGTGCACGTTCCATCCGTACGCCGCGAGAAACGAACCCATGTACGCCTTTTCTACCTTGGTTACCCGGGTCTCTTGCAGTACGACTATATCTGCTTTGAGCAGGGCCACCACCAACAGCTTCTCCGTGTCCAAGGATGTCACGTTTATGGTGACGATCACTATATCGTCGCCGTGCGGGCTCCGTGATCGATCTTGTTTCGCCTCGGCGACGCTGGGTAACCTTGGTTCGGGCGCGCGGCGGGCACGCCGGTTGGTGGGTCGGTGCGGCTGTGCCAGCAACCGGGCCAGCATTAATCAAAGCGAGCCGCGCCAAGGGTACCGTGTCGCCTGTCGTCGCCTCCAGCAGGCGCAGGCTCGGCAGCGGTACGGTGTCGTAGTGTTCCGGCCGGTACGTAAGAACGATGGTCGCGGTCGGCGACGTAGGGTCTCCCGGCTCGTCGCGTTCAGCACCCAGATGTCGCAGCGCAGCACTCGCGACGCTGCCCGTAGCGTCAGCTCATCGCCGTATGTGGCGTTCCTCCGCATGGCCGCCAGGTGAGCCTGCCACTTGGCCAACTCTTCCGCCACCGTGAGCCCTCGACTGTCTGGCCCTGGTTCGATCACCATGTGCGGACGGTAGTCAGCCGGTGCGCCCCCATCTCGTCAACTACCATTTGTCGCAGTCGCTCTGCATCCACTGTCCCGTGCCGTTGTGCGATGGCCGAGAACTGGCAGTTCCCGTCTCCCGGCACCGGACATGCGCGGCCAAGCATCTCGCGGGTCGCAGCTCGTACCCACCGCTCGTCGGCGAGGATGGTTACAGGTCCCCCCCCCAACGAGTTTCCTTCCCGTCGTGTCGTAGCCGGCATGTCCATGTTCCTCCCCCGCCCCGCCAGGGGGGCTCTGACTTCAGTTACGGGCCGGCGCCGTGCTGCCGAAGCCCATCTGCTTCAGGGTCCTCGTCGCCTTTGACGGTGGCTGCTTCGGGGGCTCCGGTGACCGCGACTTGGACTTGGTCAGCGACCTCGGCCGCTTCTTGACCTTGTCCGGCTCCGCCAGCGACTGCCGCTTCGGCGAGGGTGACGTCGTCTTTTGGGGGTAGCCTGTCCGTGCCTGGAGCTGCGCGCGCGAGGCCTGCACCAGCGTCCCCAGCTCCTCCATCTTCCGACACATGTCAGCGTTCTGGGCGCGCAGCTCGGCCACCTCCCTCACCTCGTCGGGTCGCTGCGCGTCCTGTTCGGCTGGCTGCGGCTGCTGCTTTCCTGCTTTCCCCCCTTTCTTTCCTTTCTGCCCCCCTTTCCGGCATTCGTTGGGTCGTCTGCGGTCTGCCGTCACTCCAGGCCTTCGAGCCCTGCTCCCTCCCGTACAGGCCGATGAAAGCGGCCTTGGCGTAGGTCATTCCCTGACGCTCTGTTCCGTCTTCGGCCGGGTCTGTTCGGGTCTCTTCCGTCCTCTTCGTCTGCACCCATCTCGGTTGCGCCTCGTCCTTCTCCCTGACGGTGACCAGGTCACCCGTCGCCTCGACCTGGAAAATCCAGGCCGGTGGCTCCGGGCCGCGGACGACGGCGAGGCGCTTGCTGCACTTCGGGATCACGCGCGGATCACCTCGACGCCCGTCCATGCGGCCGCGTGGAGAAACGCTGCCACTTGCACCGGCGACCGCGGAAACCCGGCGACGTCCCAGATCTGGCCCGGCTGTCCCGGCTGCTCCTCCTCCTGCGCAGCCGCCGTCCCCAGCAACGCTCTCATAGCCGCCTCGGCCTGTTCCCCCTCCCCTTTTAGTACGCCCATGCCGCGCACACTGACGATGAGGCTCGTCTTCGCGCGCGCAGCGGCTTTCCTCGCTTCGTCCAGGGTAAGGTCGTCCCTCAGCCATAGCGCGCCTCTTCCGTCCCCTTTCAGCGTTGTGAAGACGCCCCCTTTCCCCGAAGCCGCCAAGGCGCCCTCCTTGCTGCGTCCAGCGACTCGCAGTAGTGCGCGGATCTGGGCCGTGGGGCCGGGGGTGCCGCGCGTCTCGATCCCCGTAAGCGACTTGATGTCCTCCCGGGGTACGCCCTCCCCCACGAAATGGCCCGTAAGCCAGGCCCTGGCGTCCGCCCCACAGCCCGTCCACCCTTCCACCGTCGCGTACCGGCGCGCGACTACCACGGACACCCTGTGTTCGTCCGCGGGCGGCAGGGGTGCGCTTGACCTCCGGAGCAGCGTCCCAACCAGCTCGTCGCCAAGCTTGCAGCAGGACGGCCGGGCGGACTTCGGCCCGCGGACCTCTGCGCGTCACCACCGTCGTCTCCACCCCCGCGCCTTCCCGCCTCTTGGCCCCGTGGACGACCACAGCCAGTCGTCCCTTCCGGCTCTTCTTCGCCAACTCAGTGGCGTCCGCCTATGTGACCAGGGCTACGCCCTGTGTCGTCTCCGGTTTCCTGATGTCGTCGGCCGCTACGACCGCTACGGGCCAGTCCTCTGGCCTGAGCTGTGCCAGGCCGGTTCGAGGTGCTGTTCAAGGCACCACTCCCAGTTGAACACGGACCCCTACTCGCAACCTGCGGGAACATCGGCGGTTACTTGAAACTGAAGGAAGCGTGGACGCCTCTTGCACAGGAAGGCACCGCGTGAAACAGGCCTACAACACACACACACACACACACACACACACACACGCACCCACACAGGGGTAGCAGTCGTCAGCATTGCAGAATGCTTGGCGACAAGTGATTCGCGCCACTTCTCCGTGCGAGCGAGGCGTTGCGCCAGAGCCTGTGAAGACCCATTCCCCCGAGGCCCGCTTGTTGCTCTCACCTGTACCCGCACGACCGGGGAACGGAGGGGTAGACACCGGATGTGGTGCCCCTGCTCCAAGGCCTACCGGGAAGCCGTGGCTGGCGGGAGGGAGCCAGCGGCTATCCCTCCCGCGGAGCCATCAGGGGGCGCTCCCGGGGCCGCGGGCCAAGAAGGCCATCGGGGGGGAGCAATCCCCTTCAGACGGACGGCAGAGTGCGGCGGGTTTTTCCCCATGCGCAACCATTGTTCCCGGCAGTACAAATGTGCCACACTTAAACCGAACGCTTGCGCCCGCCACTAAGCCCAGATGTACCTTTGTTTCGTGTGGGTTACAGCACGTGTACCCTCTCTTTGAGATTTCGTAACTGGCAGTCTCCTCGAGGGTTTCCTACAAAGCAGGTGCGTATACGAAAACACAAATTTGCCGCATACTTGGAGAGGCGGTGGTGCAGGCGGGCCCATCTGAATGAGCACGACATCGTCTTCGCCCGGTGTTTGCGTCGCGGAAAGCGACGATTGCTGGTGGTGGATGTTCCCAGAGCTGTCGCTGGGTTGTGTCTGCTCCGTGTGGTGTACCTGCGGAATTGCGATGTGCGCTTTGTTGTCGATCCGAGCAAAACTGAGGCAGCCGGCAACGTGTTAGACCCTTGGTCCGTGTTTCAAGACGGGTAGTAGAATCGCTGTGTCTGACATGAGCCTGCGAGCGTTTAACCACGTCAGGCCAGCGGGAGCAAGGACGTTGTCCGAAGACGCCGACACTTACCCTTCGCTGACGATGCCGCGGGTCACCTCCTCAACTCATTTCTATCCTGGTCGATCCGAGCAAAACTGAGGTAGCCGGCAAGCCGTCTCACAACAGCAGCTTGGACGATCCGAATACGTCCAGACGTCTCAACCATAAACCCCAGTGAAGGAGCAATGATTAAGATTTGAACGCATCGGGTTCAGGGACTTTTTAACCATCTTTTCAAAGTTCTTTGCACCTTTCCATCACTGTACGTGTTCGCTATCGGCCTCCGGGAGATATTCAGCCTTAGCAAAAAACGGAGTTTCTCAGTATCTCGCGGTATAACCCCGGGTATTTGGGTCACCCCGGGAAGTCGGGGGAGGTCCGGGGGGTCTCCCCCCCGGGTACTGGCGCCGAACTTGCTATCACAGGCCAAACTTGCAACCACACATCGGACTCAGCATCACCAGAACCCGAACTTTGCTTCGCCGAACGTTGCTTCGAACTTGCTTCATCAAAACTTAGCTTCGCCTGAATTTTGCTTCGCCCGAACTTAGCTTAGCTTCGCCCAAGCTTTGCTTCACCAGAACTTAGCTTCGCCCGAACTTAGCTTCACCAGAACTTAGCTTCGCCCGAACTTTGTTTCGCCCGAACTTAGCTCGCCCGAACTTTACTGTTTCCCGAACTCTAATTGCTGCCTCCAGTCTCGCCCCGCGCCGGCCTTTAGCCGAGCGCACGTACTTTTCCGGAATTTCCGCCAACATTAAAACCGTACACCGCGAGAGTAGGAGAAAGTAGAAAGGGAAACTAGAGTTTTCGTTGACCGCACTACCCTGAGCCCAAATCCTGGACGCGGTTGCAGGTGGCAAATTTGGCAAATGATCATGATCAGAAGGTTCCTACTTGGGCGGTTCAGTTTCCTCGCACATTGCATGTGGCAAAAAACTGGTGTCTGTAAAAAAGGCTGGGGATACCGCTGAGCTAGCGGACGACGAGGCGGTGGAGGCGTGGTCGTAAACGGTGGTCCGGGGGACGAACGGAAGCGGGCCGCTGCTGGTGGACAGCTGCTGCTGCTGGTGCTGGTGCTGGTGCTGGTGCTGGTGCTGGTGCTGGTGGTGGTGGTGGTGGAGCTGCAGAGAGTCAGCCCTCCGCAGGCGGCTGGGAAGCACGGTGTGCTTGGTCCCATCCTCTGCCTGGACTTCGACGCGGCCCTGGACGTGCCGCGCGACCCAACCCACCACCGGCTGCCCGGTGAGGGTGGTCAGCGACACTTGGGTGTCGACGGCAAACCGCTGCGCCTGCACCGGCTCCACGCACGGCGACGACGCCCGCCGCTTGAGCGGCGTCGGCGACTGCGGCCGCCCCCGCGTGCCCGGTGTGCCTTTCTTCGTGGGCGTGGACGCGCGCGGGGTCGACGGCAGGGGAGAGGACTCCGACTCGGGCGTCGTCGGCCGGTGTTTCGCCTTCGCTTCCCTGTGGTCGGTTTGTGAGAATGAAAGTTCGCTTGGAACTCCGGGGTTTTAGAGTCTCCGGGTGACTTGTTCGGCAGGAAGGCGATCAGCTGAAAAAACGGCTGATTAAAATTTCGAGCCCTTTTTTTGTATAAGCACCCAGTGCAGTCAGGCTCGACAGCTCGACCGGTCAAGTCACTTTCCGAAAAAAAAAATTTTTTTTTGGACAGGAACAGGCAGGGATTTATAAGGGGATTTCGGTCTAGAGCAATAGTCCATGTAGATGGACGGGTACCCGTCTTTTGCACCGGGGTGCCGAGCACGTGTTTGTCGACCCCCCAGACCCCCCCCCCCCCAGTGGTGGTCCAGCCTGTCCAGCCACCCCAGCCAGCCCTGCAAAGTCGTTGAGGGCCCGAAAATTAGTGCCACCACTGTCCTCCACTGTGGATCACTATGCACCACCATGCGCTATCGTGTCACTGTGCACACCGCACTAGCGTGGATCACTGTGCATCACCGTGCATCACTGCGCACCGTGTATAGATTCCGAGCCAGATGTTCCAGAGGGTGGAGGGTGCAGCAGAGAGGTGGGAGAACCAGCAGTTGTCCGGCAAAGGGCGCGTGAGGGGGAAAACACAGCAGTTGGATTACAAGGAAGAGTTGGAGAATAAGGGCATGGGGCGTCGTGCCAACTGCCGTGCACTGTCTCTTCCAGGAGCTGAACAACGTATGTTGCCCTAGCATGTCCTTCCTTTTCCCCGGCATTGTCCCGGCCCCATCCTGAGTTGGGCGTGATAGAATCCACCACTGCGGTTGGAAGTTCGGCTGTGTCTCGCCGGGTTGGGCCGCTTGCTCGCCTCCATGACCCCCCCCCCCCTATGACCCCCCTGGGACCCCCTATGGACCCCCCCATGACCCCCCTATGGACCCCCTATGGGCCCCCCCATGACCCCCTATGACTGCTGTGGTAGCCTACCCACACCCGCCAGCCCGTGGGTTTTTTTTTTTTTTTTGAGGATGGACGGGTGACCCGCCCATCTAGACCGGCGTATAAATCCCTGGAACAGGGGTTATTCTAATCCCCGAAATTCTGAAAAATCCCGGTTAAAAAATCTTTGATATGGCCAGAAAAATTTTTTTCCACCTGCCCGCCGACTTTTCTACACTGCTTGTAGGCTACTTTTCTTCACTGTGGGCGACTTTTCTTCACTGTGGACACTTTTGGTTTTCCGTCCCAATTCAGGCACTTCCAACACGATCTCAGGGGGGAGGATGCCAAAGACAAAGAAAGATGTTGCGAAACTCGCCACCGAAGCTCGGGAAAACGAGTTGCTGGGCATGGCGAGCCAGGCAAAGTACGAACAGCGCTACACTGGCCTGATCTCGTACATGAGAACCTTGCGCCGGATTCGGGCAAAGGACCCAAAGCCATCAGAGGACGACGTGTGCTTGTACCTGGACCATTTGCGGAAGGAGAGAAGCTTAGCACCGAAGACGCTGTGGTCAGCCTACTCGATGATCGGCAAGATCTTGCAGGTGCGCCACTCCGTCGACATCAAATTGTGGAAGAGAATCGTTGACCAGCTGAAGAAGTATGAGCGCGAAGGTGGGGCCGTCAAGAAGGCAGGAACACTTCCGCAGAAAGTTATTCAGGAGAAGTTTGCCATCCCAGCGGACCCATATGACCACGAGTGGGTTCGCAACCTGTGCGTGGGAAAGCATGGATTGCTGAAGCAAGCAGTGTCCCACACAGTAGTGTCATACGTTAGCACAGTGTCGACCACCCACTAAAACCAAATGCGGTGAGCGACATCTCTTTTAGTTTCGAAATCCTTTCAGGCCTGTAAGCTTCAGGATAGCAAACGATCCTCCAGTGACTGATTACTGGGTGTGATGGAAAACTCAATCTGGCTACTGCTTCTCCACTTTGTTGTAGTCTTCACTTGTCAGTCCCAGTGGGCACTACGCTCAACGCCTTTCAACGAATCGAGGCAGGGCGAAGCTGCTCACGACAGGCGCCCCCCAACACGCTAATCCCAACGCCCCTCATGCCCCATAGATATTTCTGGAACATCGCCGGCAAGCTGTGTACACACAAAACAGCAACTACGACTCCAGGATCTGAGCCTGTAGCCTGGGTACCTTGCCAAAAAGTTTTCACCAGAAATCCCCATGGTTAAAAAATCTTTTTTCACCGGCCTGTTTTCAGAATATTTTTTTTTTTGGTGAAAAAAAAATTTTTTTAACCATACAGGATAATCCCTGGACAGGAATTTGCCACAACTTTTTTTTGCACTGGCGAATACAGGTCGAAATCCATCCTATGCCAGAAAAAAAAATTCCCACGCTACGCGTGGGAAAACAACATGCGTAAGCGTTCAACAAAAAAGACCCATTTTGTAGTTGTATTGTTTCTCCCCCTCTAGCCTCCTTCGAAGTAAGCACAAGGCAGCCCCTCGAGTATTTTTTACCGGCAGACTCGCACAAAATCAGCCGACTTTCAACGGTGTAAGCTTTGGCTATGCCGCCCATGGAGCGGAATCAGCTTGACGCACCGGCAAGATGTTGTCGTAAACCCCTTCTGATCGGCAGACCTTCCAAAAATCAGCCGGCTGATTATCAGCCGGTCAGTTTTTCAAGAATACTTTTTTTCCGGCTGAAATCAGCCGTTTTTTCTAGCGTTATTTGTGGATTAGATTTTCCTTAGCGCGAACACTGTGTAGGTGATGTACGATCGTGCCGTGACGGACATCGACAGGTAATGCGATGCAGGAGTGGTGCGGCATATAGCCACGGAACACGGAGCTGAAGAAGTGTGACAACGGTTTTCTGCTAGGCTTTTCGTGTTTTCGTGCAGATTCGAGCTGCACTTGTGCCTCACTTGTGTCGCATACTTGTGTCTTACTTGTGTCGCATACTTGTGTCTTACTTGAGTCGCATACTTGTGTCTTACTTGAGTCGCATACTTGTGTCTTACTTGTGTCGCATACTTGTGTCTTACTTGTGTCGCATACTTGTGTCTTACTTGTGTCGCATACTTGTGTCTTACTTGAGTCGCATACTTGTGTCTTACTTGTGTCGCATACTTGTGTCTTACTTGTGTCGCATACTTGTGTCTTACTTGTGTCGCATACTTGTGTCTTACTTGAGTCGCATACTTGTGTCTTACTTGAGTCGCATACTTGTGTCTTACTTGTGTCGCATACTTGTGTCTTACTTGTGTCGCATACTTGTGTCTTACTTGTGTCGCATACTTGTGTCTTACTTGTGTCGCATACTTGTGTCTTACTTGTGTCACATACTTGTGTCTTACTTGTGTCGCATACTTGTGTCTTACATGTGTCGCGTACTTGTGTCAAGGCTTTCGCACGTCTTCTTAACCACGGTTAAGTGCGCTAAATGAAAAAGAAAGAAACAGGGGCACACCTTTTCCCGTCGGCCTTGTCGGCCTTCGGCTTGCTCTTTGGCGGATCCTCTATAACGACTTCGCCTGTGTTCAGGTCGAGATCGATGCCCTTTTTCTTGAGCGCGCTCTTCACCGTCAGCAGTTTGTCGCTGCACTTCAGCAGCTCGGTCTGCATTCTCTCGTTCTCGCCCTGTGGTGTCGTTCAGCGGTGGACCCTTTACGGACGGGGAGATAATCGACGTAGCTGCTTCGACTCCGAATGGAAGGGGGGGAATATAGAGGTAAGGGGAAAATACAATACAAACGCAATCTGATTTGTTCTTCGCTTACACCACCGTGTGTTGCTTTCTCACTCAGGACATTGACCTGTTGTGTTTGTGTGATTTGTCGTGTCGGGGTAGATCCGCATGACCTCACGTCCGTTCATCACGTGGTTCGGTAGTTACAGCACTTGGGATCCCTTCGGTTCTTTGTTGGGCAGCATCGTCGAGCATTTCCTTTCAAGCTGGCGCATGTAAAAGCTTTACTTCAATGTTCAGGCAGTTCTCCAAAACCTCATGTTTGGCACAGAAGAAATGCTCGAAGGGTTGGTTTCCCGGTGTTCATTTCGACGGGGGCTAGAGCAGTGTCGTCTGCAGACGCGTTTGCAGACAATTTTCGGAAACAGACGGCAGCCGGCTGACCGCCAGACTGTCCGGTCTCCGTCCGTTTGTGGATCCCTGTCTTTGGATCACGGCCATAGTTGTCAGTCTCTCTCTCCTTTCCATTGCGATGTGAAAAACTGTTTCAGCGCCATGCACGGCACAGCAGACGGGAGCGTGAGCCATTGGCTTCACGACGTGCGGACCGACAGCTTAAACTCGCATTGCGACAAGAGCTTGTGCCCGTTATTATTCGATTGTCGCATACTAAACACTATCCGGGGGCATGGTACTTCGGACCGTAGCCGGGACAAATAGTAGAAAATAATTTGACACGCCAGGCGCGTGTCAAGTAACTGTTCGTTTACCGACTTTTCGTATGCCACAAGGAAAGACCTTTACTGCCGCTTCTGCATCACCGTGAGCTACTTTTCTACACTCCAAGCTTATTTTTCTTACACTCCAAGCTACGTTTCTTAGCTCTCAAGCACAACTTTTCTCTCGGTGAATGAAAACATAGCTATGTATGAAAATCGAAGGAATGTACACACCTCGACCTCATCCAGCTGCAGCTGGAGCTCTCGCGCGTGTCGCTCAGCTTCGAAGTCGGGCTGGGCGGGCGGCGGCGGTTCAGCGGGCGCCGTGTCGTGCACCTGCGCCTTCAAACTTTCGTTCTCTTCGCGCAGCATCGCCAGCTTCCGGTTCAGCTCTTCCATCTCGGCCTGCAGCTGCGCCGACGCAGCCGCGCCTTCGTCCGCCCTGGCATCCGCCGCAATCTCCCGCAACTCGCTGGTCTGAAGGTTTGTTCCGAAGACTTGTTGCATGGTTGACTCATCATAGTAAAGAGCATCAGAGAGAACACATCAAAACAAGCCAACGGGTGCGGGCCCCCACGGTCAGGTGGGTTTGCGGGCCAGGCTAGATTCGGGATGGCTCCCGGGGAGGGACGGGGGTAGTCACGCCTTCGCAGTCCCAGGACCTCTCCCCACCCACCTGTACGTGTTCTCGTGGTCATCGCTACCGCGCTGACCTTTCCCGAGAGATCCTGGGTCACGTGGCTACCGATTTCCCCAACTAAAGCATCAAGGAGTGGCGCACCTTGGGGCTTGGCGCTTGCGCTGAACACAAGCTCGTAGTGACGGTTAGCTACAGGGCTTCATAAAAATACTCGAGGGACTGCCTTCGACGGAGGGTAGAGGGGAAGAAAACAATACAACTACAAAGTGGGTCTTTTTTATTGAGCACTTACGCCCGCCACTGCTGCGCGAGTTGAGCGCTTACGCCCACCACTGAGCCCAGATGTATCCCCTGTGTTTCGTGTGGGCTGCAGCACATTTACCTCCTTTGAGATTGGAGTATTGTTGCGATAGTGGGGAGTCGCCGGCATTCACACACCTTTGAGACTTCGCAACTGGCAGTCTCCTCAAGTATTTCCTACAAAGCAGGTGCTTATACACAAAAAAGACAGGCGCTTCAATTTTGTTTGTGCGTGCCGGTTGATCGTTTTCCCACTTGTATTCACCCTGTGTGTATTCAGGTAAGGAATTCTGATCAACCATCAAAACACGCTGCCTACGTCTTTTTAGCCTGCACAATACATTGAAGGGCAACCCACAAGATTGTTAGTACTAAAAAGGCAGACGCTTCGTTTTGTTAGTGCGTGCCGGTTGATCGTTTTCCCACTTGTATTTACCCTGTGTGTATTCAGGTAAGGAATTCTGATCAACCACCAAAACACGCTGCCTACGTCTTTTTAGCCTGCACAATACATTGAAGGGCAACCCACAAGATTGTTAGTACTAAAAAGGCAGACGCTTCGTTTTGTTTGTGCGTGCCGGTTGATCGTTTTCCCACTTGTATTTACCCTGTGTGTATTCAGGTAAGGAATTCTGATCAACCACCAAAACACGCTGCCTACGTCTTTTTAGCCTGCACAATACATTGAAGGGCAACCCACAAGATTGTTAGTACTAAAAAGGCAGACGCTTCGTTTTGTTTGTGCGTGCCGGTTGATCGTTTTCCCACTTGTATTTACCCTGTGTGTATTCAGGTAAGGAATTCTGATCAACCACCAAAACACGCTGCCTACGTCTTTTTAGCCTGCACAATACATTGAAGGGCAACCCACAAGATTGTTAGTACTAAAAAAAACGAGAAATAAAACCTGGTCCCGCGACTTCTCGGCGGCCTCGTAAGCAGCCAGCTGCTTTTGCGCGGCGTCGAGCCGGTGCTTCAACGACGCGGACAGAAGCTGCTCCTGCTGGACGTCGTCGTCCTTCGCGTCGAGCTCCGCCTTCACGCGCGCCATCTTGTCGAGCAGCAGCTGCGTCTTCGCGTGCAGCTCCTTTTCGAACGCGTCCTTCTCCGCGCGGACCCGGACGAGCTCCTCCTGCTGCTTCTGCAGCCGGTTCGACGGCGGGCTGCCGCCCGGATTCGACCTCTGCGACGGCTCGCGGCCGGCCGGGCTGGAGGACCGGCGGGCGGCGCGGGCGGCGGGGCCGCGGGGCTTTCGGGCGCTGGTCTTCCGCCACGCTTGGAACGCGGCCTTCATCGCGTGCTGCCGGCTCCGGGCCTGCAGGGCCTTGGCGAGGGTGTCGCGGAGGCGTCTGGCCCGGAGCTCGGCGGCGGTGCCCTTCGCGCGCTCGTCGAGGAGCATCGAGTGGTACTTGCCGACGGTTTGGTTGAACACCCGCGACTGCGACGCAAGCGACTCGCGCATGAAGCCGTCGGCGGCCGCTTCGCCGCCGCTCCCGCCGGTGGCCTGCGCCCGCTGCAGGTCGCTCCGCTGCGACACCGCGGACGCCCTCCTCGACCGGTCGGGAGACGCCCCTCTGGACCCACCATCCGGCAGGCGCAGGCAGTGCGCTGGGAACGTCGCCACCGACCCTGAAAAGAAGGATGATTTTATTTCCAGATCGCAAAGAAACACAGGATTTCTAAACAGGTAGGAATGTGTGTATGCTTTCGATGTTTTTAGAGTTAAAGTTCGCGTGAGATTCCGGGATTTTAGATGTCTGGCGATCTCGCGTATTGTGCATGCTCAAGGGGTGTGGACAACGAGCGACTCACGCGAAGCCGCCGCGGGCTCGCGGCCGGCCGGGCTGGAAGACCGGCGGGCGGCGGGGCCGCGGGGTTTTCGGGCGCTGGTCTTCCGCCACGCTTGGAACGCTGATGTCTTCATCGCGTGCTGCCGGCTCCGGGCCTGCAGGGCCTTGGCGAGGGTGTCGCGGAGGCGCCTGGCCCGGAGCTCGGCGGCGGTGCCCTTCGCGCGCTCGTCGAGGAGCATCGAGTGGTACTTGCCGACGGTTTGCTTGAACACCCGCGACTGCGACGCGAGCGACTCGCTCATGAAGCCGTCGGCGGCCGCTTCGCCGCCGCTCCCGCCGGTGGCCTGCGCCCGCTGCAGGTCGCTCCGCTGCGACACCGCGGACGCCCTCCTCGACCGGTCGGGAGACGCCCCTCTGGACCCACCATCCGGCAGGCGCAGGCAGTGCGCTGGGAACGTCGCCACCGACCCTGAGAAAATAAATCGCAAAAAGCAAAGCGTGGTTTTGTTGGAAAAAAAAAATATGGATTTCTAACGAGGCAGGCAGCAGAAAGGTTGTGACATCGACGCCAAAGATGAAGATCTGTTGTAGAGTGAAAGTTTTTGCGGGGGGGCATGCTGTCAACCTTCTGCTTTCAATTTGTTCAGGGGGGCGATTGATACATAATCCCCCGTGCATGGGTGAAACGATACCTGAAGGAAGCTCGACTTCTATGCCGTCGGAAGCGTGGCCTACCACGATGCAGCGTCTGCCGGGCACATCGTCAACTACGCCCTCGGCATGCACTTCACAGCCGACAGGGAAGATGAAGCTAAACTCCTCCTTCGTGAAGATATCCAGCGGCGAAGGGGCTTTGCGCAGAGAGGGGTGCGATTGCTGGCCTGTTCGGTTGAGTTCCCGTTTAACGACCCCCGGGGGAAAATCTTAGTTCAATGTGCACGGTTGATGCTAGCATCAAGTCTTCTTCGAGGAAGATGTTGTCTAGAAAAGGGATGCAAAAATAGCACAAGGCAAAAAGGGGAGTGGACGGCTTCCAAAGTGAGGTGTGAGACCTTGAGGGACTAGCCCCCTGTTTTTTTTCACCGCGGTGTTGTGTGAACCTCGTTCTTCGTCTCAGTTTTCGCTTTTGAACGCAGACCAAACTAAAGTCATCAGTGGGTCCTTCGGGGGGGGAGAAATCTTAGCTTAATCCTTAGGCAGGCTACCATCAAGTCTTCTTCGAAGAAGATGTTGTTGTCTAGAAAAGGTATGCAAGCATGGTAAAGGGAGAGGGCGAACTAACCCCCGCAGACTAAGGAGCCCCAGGGCAGAGGGAGCCTACAAATTTCATCCAACCTATGAACTAGCGTCAAAGGGGGGGTCGCCCCTTTTTTTGGCACGTATTTTTATAAGGTTTTCTGACCGCTTGTGGTCGAGCCACTAAGCAGTGCTACATTGCTAGGTGCAGTGCGAACCCCTTTATCATTCCGACCCTGAGCAGTGTGGTTTACTCGGTTTCAGGAGCCAGCGGGAATCCGCTTTCGAGCTCTGTACTGGAGCAGAAACGAAAGGTGAGATAGACTATCGGCAATCTGAGTGAACTTGCGAAGCGTAGGGGAAAGGTCCAGGGGGCAGGAAGGGTCCAGGGGGCAGGAAGGGTGGGCTTTTGGGTGTTGTAGACGCTTTTCCTCGACAACGTCAACTTCTCCATCTTCCGACCTCATCGCGTTGATGATGCAGCAACGTTCCCCTAAAAAGACCACACCATCACTGTCGTCAGAGTCCACACTGTCTTCTTCAATCATCGTCAATCAATTCCGGCTCGTTGTCTTGCTCGCCAACATCATGAAGCAGGAACTTCTTGTGCACAGGTTTGCAATGTTGGGAATGTTTTGTTGGGTGGAACCCACTTGCGCTCGCCACAACAACCCACGATTGCAGAGGCATTGTGTGGAACTGCATCAGGCTGCATAAGGCTGAATAGTGGGGCTGCATAATGAGTCGCGCCCTCCCCCCAATTTTATGAAAGTAGGAAAACTGGGCCTTCATAATAAGTCGACCCCCCCTTTACGCTGCGCGCGGCTTGAGCGGCGAGTGCCGCGGGGCGGCCGCGGAAACGGGAACGGCGACGCGCCCGCCTCGCGCCGCGGCCTTTGATGTTGAGCGCCGGCGGCACGAACTCCCGCTGTGCACTCTACAAGCTTAACACCGCACTTATTTTTGTTCGCACTAGCGAAACTCGCCTGATTTGGTAAGTATACTGGCAGTGTGACCATCACCATAACAACTACAAATTTAGGACAACTACAACGGTACAATTGTATCCAACCAATGAATTGGCGAAAACACAAGAAAAAGATGCGGTACCTGCGGCCTGCAACAGAGCAGCAGGGAGAGGAGCAGTGGACCGCAGGGGTGCCGGCCGGATCAACGTGTCGGAGGAGACGGTGTAGCCGCGGAAGGCGCGCTTCGCCGACTCCGGCTGCCACGACGTCAGCGGCTGGTCTGCGCGCGGCTTGAGCGGCGAATGCCGCGGGGCGGCCGCGGCAGCGGAGGCGGCGGCGTGCGGCGCCGAGAACGGGAACAGCGACGCGCCCGCCTCGCGCTGCGCGGCCTTGATGTTGAGCGCCGGCGGCACGAACCGCGAGTCCCGCAGCCCCCTCGACGGCGACACAGACCCGGGCCCGCGGCCTCTGGGCGACCCCGTCCGCGCCACAGCCGCGCCGCCCGCCGTGGGATGTGTCGTGACGACAGCCGTGGTGGGCGTCGTCGTGGCGTGCACGTGGTACTGCGGGTTGTGCACGTTCGTGTTGTGCTCCTGCTCCCGGCCCACTGCGAGGCTCAGCGCCAAGTCGCTGTCCGTCGGGCAAGTGGGCGGGACCCTCGGCGACCGTGACCGGCCGATCCTGCCGGGCGACGGCAGCGGCTTCGGGAGATCCTTCGGCCGCGGATTCCTGCGCAGCGGAGACCTGGCCTCCCTGCCATACCCCGTGTTCGTGGTCACAGACCCCGACCCTGTCTGCGCGATGAGGTGGTCCCCCCCGGGGCTTCTCGATGCTTGATGGTTGTTCCCGGGTGTTGCACTCGTGCTGTTTGCCGCGGCGCCAGCCGGTCCGTTGCCGTCGTCCCGCTCCCTCACCTCGGCGACGATCTGCGCGCGGTGCGTGACCTGCGCCACGTCGGTCAGCGGCACCCACTGGTACGCCGTCACGTCGTACAGCTGGAGCTCGCCGAGCGTGATCGCCAGGCTGCTCTGGTACCCCTGCGGCCGCCGCAGCACCGCCTCCGTCTGCAAGCTGCGCTCGACCTCGTTCCGCAAAGCGCTCAGCTCCGTCTTCTGCGTGAGCCAGACATCGATCTTGTGCTGCCGTTTGTACAACTCGGCGGACACAATGATATTCATCGTGGCTGTTTCTGTTTCTTCCCGACTATATCTTCGCAGGCGGAACGACCTCCGACGCAGCGCGAGGAAAAACAAGCGACCCGAGTGGTGGGTAGGGGGGGGGGAATCCTCGGTTGGTGTATGGACAAAATCTTGCCTCTCGGGGGGGTGGAGGGTAAGGGAAAGTTTACACGGAAAGGAGAACAAAAGTAAAAGAAAGAAAAGAGCAATCTTACAGTGCACCGTTTTCCTCTTCTGAAGAAAAAGGAAAGGGGGCTTTCTTTTATACAAAACACAGTTGGGGAAGAATACAAGGTGTGTGGATGAGGGGGGGGGGGGGAGTGAGAGGGTCGACGATGGTGCGCACGGCTCTGCTATCAGCACGTGCCCGAGTGCGCCACGGAGAGCAGATGCCCCTTCCAATTCGGTGGCGGGGAAGGGGGGGTTGGGGGGTTGGGTTGGTAGCGGAGGGGGCTTGGGGAGGCTTGGGCCCCGAGAAATCCCCCCCTGATGGGTTTGGATTTAGAGTTCGCGTGAGATTCCAGCCACGACTCATAATGAAAGTGTGCACCCAACGAAACAACCCGCACCCACTTAGCCATTACTTGCTCTAAGAGAACCCATTTTAGCAAAGGTCACCCGGAGACCCCAAAATCCCAGCCATGCCCATTGTTTTTCTTCGGGTTGGTTCTTATTTCGGGACAACAATCCACGTCGTGGACACGTCAGTACGAAAAGAAAGTTGGCATAAGGCCCGACAAAAAGGAGGAAGCGACAGCGAAGAAGGGAAGGCGGAGCCGGAGAGCCGCGCATCAGCACCGAAATCAGCAAGCGGGAAAACGTGGTGCTGGTGCTCCCGGGAGCAGCAGCGGACAAAACCGAGGGAGGCGCTCGTTGTCATCAAGAGCGAATGCCGAAAAGACGGCACCGACGCGAGCGAAGAAGCGACGAACGACCTCTGCGTTCGCACCGGAGCCGACAACTAAACGGCGTAAAGGAGGACCCATCGAAGGGCAACCGAAGAAGCCGAGCAGGCAGACGACTCCACAGAGGACAACACGGTCATCGCCCAAGCCCGCGAAGAAGTGTGAAAACGGGTGCAGATGTTTTGAGCTATCTTTGTGTCTATGCTTTCAGTCGTCTTCTTGACCATGGTTAAGTGCGCAAATGGTGTGAAGCAACTATCGACGCGCAACCGATGAACCTGGACGAGCAGTCGAAGGAGAAGCAAAGCACCAAACGCGCGCCTGAACGCGACGATCAAATGGAGGGGGCTGAAGAGGCGAAAGCATGACACATCACGAGCGAAGAGGCGCCGGTGGTGCAGATTATCGCCACAGATTATTTGCACTCTAAGCCAAAACTACAAGGCTCGACAACGTTCGATCGGGCAGGGGGTGAATCGGCTCAGCGCAGTATGAACTTCAGCTATTGAAAAGAAAGAAGTTGGAAAGAACTCGACTTTCGGAAAAAAACGGCTCGTTATTTTTGTTGGAAACGTCAAAAAAAGGGGGGAGCTAGGCGGCGGTAGGGTGGAGGCTAGAAACATGGGGAGGGCGCGCGAACGTCGGGGACGCGAGACGCCAAACCGCACGGTGAAGTCCAGCCTCAGAAGCTGGAGTGAAAGCTGGAGGGTGTCACGCCCGCTTTTCGGGCGTGGTTTTACACGCGTTTTGATTGTAGCACATCCGCTTTTTTCGGGTGTGACTCGGGCACACCCTCGTTAACTCCAGCCTCCTCGGTGTGCTACCGCGGCGGGTCCTTGTGCAACACTCTGTGCGATTCGAATGGAGCAACTTCAATTCAAGCAGCCCCCGGCGGGCGGGAGAGTCAACGACACGTTGGTGCGGACTTGAGATTTCGCGTAGACGCAACTCGGGAGCAGCGCGGCGCGATGAAGGGGAGTTTCCTCCGCAGTCGGCTGGCTGATGGGAAAGGCGACGCCATCCGTCCTTTTGGCAGAGTGAACCGTTGCCTCTCGCCTCACCTTCCTTGTGCAGTCTCCGGTGTGGTTCAAGCGAAGTAACGTTCAAGCAACCCCAGCGGGCGGAACAGTCAACGGCACGTTGGTGCGGACTTGAGATTTCACATACACGCACCGAAGCACCGCAAGGGTGTCAGTGGTGCAGTGAAGGCACGGAAACCCGGGTAGTCGGCTGGCTGATGAACGTTGACGCCACCCGGCTACAGCTATATACAGGCTGTCCTTCGACAGAGTGATCCGGTGCTGCCTCTCGTCCCACCATGCGGCGTCATGTTCGCTCTGGCCAGGTGCGGCTGTGTCATGCTCGCTCTGGCCAGGTGGCTGTGTCATGTCGCTCTGGCCAGGTGGCTGTGTCATGTTCGCTCTGGCCAGGTGGCTGTGTCATGTTCGCCCTGGCCAGGTGCGGCTGTGTCATGTTCGCTCTGGTCAGGTGGCTGTATCATGTTCGCTCTGGCCAACTACTCTGACACGGGCGAGACCCGCGTGCGCCCAGCCCACGACGAAGTCTACAGCATCGGTTTGTTCACGATGCACTGCATGAAGCCCCCCCTATAACCTCACAAATGGGTGAACAGTTCAACCCTTTGGAGAATTCCGCTAGCCTAGAATAGGAAGGGCCGGCATTCGAGGAATCAAAAAAAAAGGACAGGCGCTTCGTTTTAATTGTGCGTGCCGGTTGATCGGTTTCCCACTTGTATTTACCCTGTGTCATGTTTCAGGTTAGGAATTCTTATCAACCCCAAAACACGCCTGCCTACGTCTTTTTAGCCTGCACAATACACTAGAGGGCAAGTCGCTAGATTGTTCGTACTAAAAAAGCACAACACGTTCATCGAAATGCAACTCACCTCCGACGACGCGCGCTTTGCCGGAGAGGAGTTGCGGCTTAAACAGGCACGGACCGAGTGGCCATGCAGTGGGGACACTCGAGTTCGTACAAGCCGCGGTCGACGCGCAGCACGCGCGTGCCCGAGCTGCACATCCAGCAGATGACGAACGCAAACGCGTACTTCCGCAGGACCACCTCGACGTCCGCGGCCTTCGGCGCCCGCTGCAGCACGAGGCCGCCGGCGTTGTCGCACTCGGCCTTCGTCGACAGCTCGCGCGCGATGAACTGCCGGACGTGCTCCGGGTCCCTCTGCAGGGCGGCGGCTATCTTTTTGAAGTTCAGCACGTTCGAGCTGCACCGGCTGATCTTCGAGACCAGCGGCGACGGGATTCTGCACTGCGGCCGCTTCGTGAGCTTCAGCGTGTCCAGGGCTTGGTACAGCAGGTGGGCGTACGCCGCGTCCTGCGTCCCGGTAGTCGCGGTCGGGTCGCGCCCGCCGTCCTTCGACTTCTTCTTCCCTTTGCTCTTCCGCTTCTTCAGGGTGTTCAGCCGGCACTCCTCGTCTTCCGTGTCGCTTCCGGTTGCACACGCGCGCGAAACCGACGACTCGCTGGTCGCCCCCAGTCCGAGCGTTGGGTCCGCGCCGTACTCAGGCTCCGGCACCGGCGGCGGGCCACAATACCCATTCGGGTAGTGTATGGTGTACTCTCCGGACACGGGGTGAGGCATGGGATGCGGCGGGTATTCGTAGGCCTGGTGCAGGTCCGAGAGGTTGACGGGTACACAACCGGTGGTGATGGAGGGGTCGACGTAGTCGATGTAGTGCTGGGTAGCTGGCGACATCGGTTGAACATACATGGCCGCTGGCGGCGCAGGTGTCGCAGGTGTCGGCGGCGGCGGCACAGGCTGGCTGCCGTACGCTCTGTTGTAGTACGCGGGCCCGGGGAAGTGGGACGGCGGGTGCGCTTCGGCGGTGGCCGGCGCTTGGCAGTTCTGCCGCTGCAGAAGCTGCTGCAGCTGCTGCGAGTGCACCGAGCTCGAGGTGCTGTGGTTCGTGGCCGGGTTCTCGTACCGCGGGGTGCCCCAGGCAACTACCGTGTAGCCTGTGTCCCCGGAGCTGGTGAAGTCCTTGCGGAAGACCGCGACCCGCTGCTCCGCCGTCACGTAGAACGTGCGGCTCAACCGGCATCGAATGCTCGTCGCATCTGCAATGATATGAATTTGGGTCTGCAACAGAAAAATCAGCCGTGGGTATTTGTTAGACCCGACATATTAGGACAATAAAAGCCAGGGCAACGGTGAAAGATTTGGTGGTATGCAATCGAGCCAGAGCAATGATAAAAGCCGTTTGCAACAGAATCAACGGTAGATATGGTGGCCGTTTCTCCGGTTTCCCCTGGAATCGAACTCTAATTCCTGTTACCGTTGCAGCCACGGTAGTCGACTACACTACCGTCAAAAGCTTCTAGGGCTCGGGCGTCCACTGTCTTGAAGCCGTGTACTATCATTCGACTGACCCGCCCAACCACACGGCTACTATTGCTAGTGTTGGTTCTCGGTAAATTGTATCCACCTCGACCACGGCGAATTTTATAGGTGCGCGTTTCGGTACGTAATTTATCTTCTCGGTAACACGTTGGTATGAGAGCCAACGGTCTTTCTAACAAAGCGTCTGTGGTATGGACGCATCTTGCCATGGCATAACGGCTGCATGAGAGTCAGTGGTCTTTCTAATTTCCAACAACGCAAACGGGGGCATACCAACGGTGATAACGGTAGCGTTGACCCGCGTCACACCGAGCAGAGCGACGTTTTCGCCCGGTCGGAACCGGCGCATCTTCGTCCCCGTGGAGTCCCGGGCCCTCGTCACGTCCACCAGCAGGACGGACGTCATGAACCGGCCGACGGCGGACTCCTCCCCGACGACGTGGCCGACGAGGCCGTCTCCTTGAGCGTGCGCCGGGTGCAGGTTCGTCACGATGCTCACGAGCGCCCCGGGGGTGGCTTGTTCGAGCGGGACGCCGTCCGCTGTTATCGCGACGACGTTCGTGGGCAGCGGGGCGAACTCCTCGGACACCGGGTCCTGCAGACCGGGCAGGAGCTGCAGCTTGGCGCCCGCTTTGAGGGTCCCTTGCAGCACGGCACCTTCGAGGACGCCGCACTGGCCGGACCGGCACTCGTAGCTGCGGACGATGCGGAACACGGGTGCGGCCTCGGGAGACGCGTCGATGGAGCGGGTCCACGGTTCCTTGAGGTTGACCAGCGCCTCGATGATGTTCTCCTTGTTGCTGTTCTGCACCGCGCAGCAAGGGATCACCGTCGCGTCCTCGCCGACGAGCTCTCGTATGGCGGGGAGCTGCCCGAACGCCTGCGGGCCGACCAGGTCGATCTTATTGTGGATGACGATGATGTTCCGCGACGCCATCCGCTGCTGCTCCTTGATCGCCGCGAAGTGCTCGACGGTCTGCTTCTGCGGAAACGCTTCGGACGCCGCCACGACCATCACGGCCGCGTCGACTACGGACGTTCCGACCAGCATGGTGTTCGAGTATTTGTCATGCCCCGGACAGTCCAAAAAAGACAGTTTCCGCACGAACTCGCAAGGCTCGCCCGTGTCCGGGTGCACCGGATGTGCCCTCGGTACCGATCCGCCCGTCATGTAGTACCGCCGCTTTCCCCTCAGCATCCTGAGGGAGCGGTATATGCAGGCGTCCGCGTAGTTCAGCTTGATGGTGGCGTTCATGAGCTTTTCCTCGCGGAAGACCATCGTCGTCTTCCCGGTAAGCATCTTGATGAGCGTCGTTTTCCCGTGCGAGACGCAGCCGATGAGGCCGATGATCAGCTGGGGGAGCGGCTTGTCGAGCGGCTCGCAGGGGACCGTCGTGTTCTCCTCGCACTCGTAGGGCAGGGAGTGCGTCATGCGCAGCGACAGCGAGTCGAACAGGTCGGCGTCCTCCTCCTCGTCGGCCGCCCAGTCGAAGTCGAACGCGAGGTGCCCCGACTGCTTGCCCCCGGCCGCCGACGCGAACAGCTTCGTCAGCTTCATCTTCCCTTCGCTCTGCTGCTGCTTCTGCTGCTGCTGCTGTGGTGAGTCAGTCGCGCCGGCGGCGGCCGCATTCGCCAGCCTGCTCCCGCAGACGCTCCCGGTGGACGAGGAGCTCACCCGGACGCTCTCCGCGAGCAAATGCGTCAGGTCCTCCGCGTTGACCTGGTACCGGCCGCCCTCCCCACATCGGCCGTCGGTCAACAGCTGCGGCAGCTCCTCCGCATCCCCGCGCTGCGCGAGGTTCCCCTTAGCCTGCCCGTCCGTCAGTAGATGGGGCAACTCGCCGGTTGCCGCCTTCCCGGGGGTGGCCCCCCGGGGCTGGCCGCCCGTGAGCAAGTGGGTGTAGATGACCTCCGGCTTCCCGCGCTGTTGGTGGTGAGTCTTGCTGCGGGCCTGCGCGTCGGTCAGCAGGTGCGCCAGCTCCTGCTCGGCTCTTCCCCGCTGGCCGTCCGTCAGCAGCTTCGTCAGCCGCGCCATGTCCCTGGGCATACCGGAAGCGCCGTTTTCGAACAGCGCCCTCGCCAGCATCGCGACGGAGGCGTCGCGCGTGTGGAACTCTTCGCCGGTGCCGTCGTTGGCGGAGTTCGCCCTCGCCGCCAGAGACCCGCTTTTTTGGACCATGACTCCGAACCCGCGCGTGTCGTGCGCCGGGTCTCCTATTAAGCTGACAACCCCTCGCTGCGGCTGGGGAAGGTTGTGCAGCGCGCCGTCCTCCAGGGCCTGCGATCCGTCGGCGGCGGACCGGATCTCGGCCGGGTCCCGATCATGCACTCTCCGCTCGTGCCCCGGGGCCAGGGCGCGCTTGCCGTTGCCGACGGCCGCCTGCGGGCTCGACCCCTCGGAGCCGATCCCGGACGGCGTGCTGCCTTGCCACACGCCTTGCCCGTCGCGGCTTTTCGGCGCGGGCCCCGCCTTCGCCGGAGTCGGCGAGCGCAGCAGCGTTTCGTCCCACCTCCCGCTGCTTCGGTGGCCTTTGTCGTCGTGGGTCTCCTCGCCCAGGAACCCGACGATCAGCGGGGCTGTGTCCGCTTTGTTGTCCCAGGAACCGCTGTCAAGGGCTTCTCGCTTGCGAACGTGCAGAGACGGTATCTGCGCCGGCTGGGCCGAGGACGACGGCAGCCGCGGGTCTTCGTGCGTCTCTTCGAGGAGGAGCCCGACGCCGAGGGGGGCCGTGTCGGCTTTGGTGACCCACATCGCCCTTTCTTTGGCTTCGCCCTTTTGCACGTCCAACGACGCGAGCAGCTCGCGCGTGAGCACCGGCCGGGTGGCAGTCAGGAAGGTGTCGTCGTGGTGCTCGTCGGGGTGGCCGCCGGCCCCCGACGGCGCGGTTTCCGCTCTGTTGTCCCACGTGCCGCTCACCTGCGACTCCAGCGACGCGAGAAGCTCGCGCGTCAGCGCGGGCCGACCGACCTGCATGCACGGCTTGTCGTCGTGGTCCGCCTTCCCCCCGACCGCAGCACCGCCCGTCTCCCCCGGACACTTCCACTTCTGGCTGTCCAGCACTCCAATCGGCTCGATGCACTCGTATCGCGGTGTTTGTGCGAAGACCCGCGAGCTCCCGTTGGCGGCCTGTTCGTCGCCGGACGGCGGTGCCCACACCTGATGCATGGGACCGGGAGGGCTGGACACAACCGGGAACTCAACACGGATGCCGTCGATGGAGTAAAACACCTGTTTTTGCGCGGACGCGACGTTGCCGGATGGAGACGGCGGGGACCCGGAAGGGTCGAACTGCATTTCCCCGAAGTCCACCGGCGCGTGGATGGAGTCGTGGTGCTGCGTTGTGGGGACCGTGTCGCCCTCGAGCTCCGAGCTCTCGCTGGTCTGCTTTTTGCCGTCGGAGTCGTCGTCAGGCGCGTTGAGCTTGGTGTCGGGGACTTCGCTTCCGGGCACGTAGTTCGCCCGGTCCGACCACCTGTGCGCCGACAGGTCGTACCCCGGCAGGTGCTGCTGCATTTTGCGGAGCAAATCCCTGGCGCGCGACAGCTCCCGCTCCAGCTGCTCCACTCGGCGGGCCTGGCGCTCGACGTCTGCGGGAACCACGGCCTCCGCCTTCGCTTGCTCGGCATGCCTTCTGCGGGCCTCGCGTGTGCGCCTGCGGCCGCCGGTCTTCCGGACCTCCGGGGCGTGCTGCCCTCGGTCCTCCGTCATTTTGTGAGACAGACGGTCTCTAGGCTATCGTGTGTGAGAGACACGGGGACCAAGGGCCATTGGTGCGGATAGAGTATTGAGAGTTCGGGCGTCTCTGAGTGTTTTGTTGTTTCCTGTTGGGTGGTGGAGTTTCCTACCAAGTTTGCAATGCGATAGGGTAATGCATACCACCGCTTTTACAAATGCATGCTGTGTGGGCCTGCCATGCTGCTTGGATTCTTGTAGTGAGCAGGCTGTTCAACGATAAAAAAGCGAACAAAACATAGAAAATGCTGCGATGAAGGAAACAAGCACGGAAAGGACGAAATCAGAAACGGTGGCTTCCGCAGAAGGACCGCTAAGAACACTTTCTTTGCAGATCTTTTCGTCTACCAGTGTGATACACGCGTGCCACCCGGAATGCAAACAATCTTCCCCCAAGAGCGTGCGTACGCAGTTGTGCATCCCTAAGCAGCTGGACAGGATTGGTGCTGGGTCTTTTCAAATAGGGCCTTGAAGTCTCGTGTCTCGGGCAAGCTGCCGAAAAGGTTTCAAATTTCGGGTCAGCCAGATTAAATGACCAGGAGCTCTAGCTCACATCCTCGCTTGAACCCCTTGCCGAGCCTGTTTCGCCTGATCGTGGCAAGGAGAAACAAAGAAACGGAGGAAGTTTGAACTGAAAGCTGCCGTATCGCGATGATGCCACAACAATAGCAGTGGGAGTGGGGCAGGAGAAGACGTCCCGTGCAATTTTCGGCTAACTTCTTGTGTAGCCTCACTTTCCGTTCCTGCGTCAGACTAATTTCACGGCGCTGATTCGAGCGGCGAGCGGCCCAGATGCCTCTTCAAAATTGCCTGCCAGGCCTGGGTGTGTGTGCGCAGAGATCAATTGAGCTGAAGTAGCGCAAGGGGGGGGCACTTTCCCATGTTGTGTCGATTTTCGGGACCAGTGTTGATGCCGCTCTGTATTGAACCATCGTCCCAGGGACGCGGTTAACCCAAAGGACAGCGTGGCAAGAACCCAGCATGCATCGCACAATGCCACCACTCTTTTCCCTTTAGACTGGTCGCACGGTTGCTAGCGCAAACGAGGCTGTCATTCATAAGTTCAATCATCAGTTCTTTGGGTATCGGTGACTAGTTGGCCGGCGGTTGTGCGTTGTTGCAGGGTGAACTCTCTTGACTGCCACAATTCGCGTTTGCTGTTTCAGGTACAGTAGTCGCGGAACAAGGTGAGGCTCTACGATGCAGGATGGAGGCGGGGGAACGAATTCACGGCGAGGGAGTGCAGCGAGATCACCACTTCGTCTCCGTCTCGTTGCGGACGCCTCCGAGCATCTGCTCTCTCGTTTCGGAGCCCTTACGGAGCAATCTCGCCCCGTGGCGGTTCACATTGTACAGTGCGATACCGAAGAGCGCGGTCCACGTCAAGAAGTAGACGCCATGCACTGCGGGGGTGATTACGTGCGTCGCGTATGACAGACTGTCCCTGGTGAGCGGCAGGTTGTCCTCTGATTCAAACGGCTGCCCCGTGACGTCAATCCAGTAAGGTAGCGGCTTTCTCGCGCTTTCCTTGATACCGTACTTGTCGTAGAAGTCGGTCCACATCATCGCAGGGTGAACCAAGCGGTAGAACGTCTCGTCCCTCCGGACGACCTCATGCGCCCGAGGTCTTTGCGGCTTTCTGAACACGCCTTCGATCTCCACATTCGTCGGCCAGGCCGAAAGGATGTCTTTCAACTTCCCAGAAGAAACAACATCAGTTGGTACCTGGCCTTTGTTTACCATGACGTGCTTGTTGTCCGTTGTGATGAATGGGACGAGGACCACATACGATTCAGGTGTTGACACTTTGCCGTAAGCTGTCCTTGATGCCTTTTTAGGCCCGACTAAGAAGGCCGAGTCGTTATAGAAAGTGCCGCGAATCCGTACAGGGCATATATCAGAAGGTGCTTCCTTTGGCAACTCCGTTATAGGCTCGCCAGATAACCTCTCCGCTCGTGAGTCGAGGAGATCCTTCTTCCAGAAGTAACGGTGAAACTGCCATGCGCTCATGCCGCCGGTCCCCCCAGCGAATGCGAGGATACCATAGAGCTTACTCGCCATACTCAACAATAGTTCCTTTTAGCTTTCCTGCGCCTGGGCAGGCGCCACCCCTATACCCTAGGTTGAGACAAAACGTACGGTCAGCTTGCTGATTTGCTTCGCTGTAACTAATCACAGGGGGGATGTGGGCAACGATGAATTGGATGAAAACACGCCCACTGTTGAAGGCTGATGGTAATAGTGCAGTTTCTCTCGACCACCCATGCACACCACAGTGCATGGGTGGTCGAGAGAAAAAACGAGGGTGGTAAAACACGAAGTCAGAGAGTGGGAACATGCTTGTTTTAGATTTGGGGGGTATTAATTCGTTGCGACACTACGTAGCCACCGAAATACCCAACTATCCGGGTCAAAGTTTCTGGTCCTGGGTAGTTGTGATGGTTTTCGGTAACCAGTGCCGATAATTACCGCGTCTTCCTTCATGTGAAACCTCAACAGGATCGTCAATCACCACTTCAGATCTCTGCACTCGGGTTTCGGGATAGTCGGACTATCTAGACTGTTTCTTTTCGACTTTGCGCTAGGAGCTGCATTCCGATACCCGGAGTCGTGTGTGACGATGGAATACTCGATGTAGTTGTGTTGACTCCGGATGGAAAGGAAGAATTGTAGGGGTAGAGGGACAAATACAATACTACAGAAACCTGTGTTGGTTTTTCACTCAGGACTGATTTTCCTGTTGTGCTTGTCTTGTCGTGTAGGGGTAGACACGCATGACCTCATGTCCGTTCAACACGTGTTCGGTAGGTACGGCACTTGGGATACCTTCGGTTCTGTTTCGGGCAGCTTCGTCGAGCATTTCATTCCAAGCTAGTGCTTTTGTAAGTACGTGCGCTCGGCTAAAGGCCGGCGCGGGGCGAGACTGGAGGCAGCAGTTAAAGTTTGGGAAACAGTAAAGTTCGGGCGAAGCAAAGTTCGGGCGAAGCTAAGAAGCAAAGTTCAGGTGAAGCAAGTTCTGGTGAAGCAAAGTTCTGGTGAGCAAAGCTCGGGCGAAGCAAAGTTCGGGCGAAGCTAAGTTCGGGCGAAGCGAAGTTCTGGTGAAGCTAAGTTCGGGCGAAGCTTAGTTCTGGTGAAGCAAAGTTCGGGCGAAGCTAAGTTCTGGTGAAGCTAAGAAGAAGAGTTCGGGCGAAGCTAAGTCCGGGCGAAGCAAAGTTCGCACGAAGCTGAGTTCTGGTGCAGCTGAGTTCGGGCGATGCAAAGTTCGGGCGAAGCAACGTTCGGGTGAAGCTAAGTTCTGGTGTTCGGACGATGCTAAAAGTGAAGCGAAGTTCGAGTGATGCTAAGTTTGGCCTCTGATGGCAAGTTCGGCGCCAGTACCCCGGGCCCCGACTCCGTTTTCCCAGACTGCACCCGGGGTAACCCAAATACCGCGAGATACTGAGAAACTCCGCAAAAACGCAAATTTCGGGCCCCCCGAAACGCAACAAACCTCGAAGACAATCTTCGACCGGAAAAGTGTGATGGGCGAGGTTCGAACCCGGGCCCACCGGCCTGAAGGCCGACGCCCGCTCACTCTGTCACCCCTGAATTTGGCAGGGGAAAAAAAATCTTGCTCCGCACTATTATCTTGCCCAAAAAGAATCACAAAAAGAAGAATACACCTTTTAGTGTAGACAAAAGCCTGGTTGGCTCGAATAGAGGCTATTCACATTGCATGTTCATGGGACCTCCAGTCTCGAAAAATATTTGTCTTCAATGCATTGGGTCGTCTCCTCGATAGGATCCAAAGAATCCAAAAAAGTCGCTTTTTAGAGTTATAGTTCGCTTGAGAATTTTGCATGCTCGCCCCCACTCGTCTCAAAATACGCGCGTGATTTAAAAATGTCCGTTTTGCTGCGCTGAGCATGTCTTATCGGGTGTACGCCGTCCACAGGCAGTAGTGTAGTAGAGTAGGGGGTTGTCTGCGGCAGGGTCTGATGAGTTCTGCCTTTTGAACGAAAGAGCACTCGCCGCCGTCTGCGCAGCGCTGTCTTCACTTCCGAAAGCGTGTCGGACAAACCTGTCCTTTTTTTTAAGCACCTGCTTGGTAGGAAATGCTTGAGGAGACTGCCAGTTGTGATAGACAAAGAAGGTAAATGTGCTGTAGCCCACACGAAACACAGGTAAAATCTGGGTTCAGTGGCGGGGCGTAAGCGTTCAACAAAAAAGACCCATTTTGGAGTTGTATTGTTTCTCCCCCTCTAGCCTCCTTCGAAGTAAGCACAAGGTAGCCCTCGAGTATTTTCCCTGTCGGTGGCTCCTCTGAATCGCAGCGATGGCGTGTGCATATCACCCGTATCTGCTGATGCACGGGAACGCACGCTGCCGCTGGTGCGGTCTGGCAGCTGCGTCAGAGTACGTTGTGGGATCCGAACATGCAGCATGCATCGGCGTGCCGATAGTCATCTCAGGACCTCGTATTTCGCACAAAGACGGGCAGGCAAACAGTACTCACCAACGAGTTCCAGGACCGGAGTTACAGAGGGCCGGGTCTCCGTAAGAGCATTAAGCAAAATACGAAGGAACTGCTGTCTCCGATATACATGAAAGCTATCGCCACCTACAAAAGGTTATGCGCAGGAGTTTGTAACAAGGCCTTCTGGAGTCCACTAGACTCCATGAGCATGAAGCAAAATGCGAAGGAACTGCTGTCTCCGATATACATGAAAGCTATCGCCACATACAAAAGGTTATGCGCAGGAGTTTGTAACAAGGCCTTCTGGATTCCACTAGATGTCTTTCAATGGACTCGACCGCCAGTCACGCTGATCTGGTGGCACCAATTATGGCTACCCATGGCCCGGCTTCCGTTTCTTAAGCACGGAGCGAGGTCAGATAATCATATACATGTTCTCACATCGAGGATTTGGTGCTGAAGATCGTGTGGGCGAGTCACCTTGTCTGACCCGATTGAGGCTCCAACATCCCAGCTCCAGCTGCGGTTGCAGGAAATACTCGAAAGGAGGCACCTGTCGAATCGCATCCGTTTTTAAACAAAGAAGCGCGGATTCAGACAACGATCTCGGCTACGAACCCGTTTCAACGAGAAAAGACCATTTGTGCTTGTATTCTTTCTCCCTCTCTAGATGAATCGGCAGTGCGCCGCGTCGCCGAACTGATGTGGGTCTCCAAACCCGCGGCTTTTTTGCCGCCAACCCTCGCAATAGGCACAAAAGTGGTTTACGGCGGAAGAAAACACTACTCCGACGAAACTATTCCGTGATTAGAGTGAGAGTTCGCTTGAAACCCCGGGGTTCTAAAGTCTCCGGGTGACCTTTGCTAAAATGGGTAAATATCCTATGTGCTCAGCGAGAGGGCAGGCCTGGTAAGCTGCTCACGAGAAGCTCGTTGCCCTATACTCAGAAGGTTACAGCAGTGCCCCCATCCTGAAAGCGACGAACCTGTATTTCATCCTGACAAAGTAACACCACCCTGGCAGATGACTTCGGCAATTGAGTCGTAGTGGTACTTGATAGCCTTAGAGAGAGCTGACTCCCCCTTTTGATCAACAATTGATGTGTCTGCTCCGGCTCGAACAAGCAGGCGCACCGCATCTTCATTGCCAGACAGAGTGGCACTGTGAAGGGGTGTCCATCCGCTTGAGTTGCAGAGGTTCAGAGAAGCTCTGCAAGCAATCAGCTCTTCCACAACCTCTGTGTTTCCAAGCTCACAGGCGGCAGTCAAAGGCGTGTGTCCGTTGGTCATATGATCTACAGATGCACCGGCATGAGCCAGGTATCGAACGATGTCTGCTCGGTTCTGAACAGCAGCTTCGTACAGAGAGGTGCGTCCCTGGTGGTCTGTTGCATCTACAGCCGCGTTGTACTGCAGCAGGTATCGGATAATAGAGAACGATCCAGACCTTCCACAGGAGACGATGGGCGGTTCCCCCGTACTCCGAGGGATATGATCTGGACAAGCACCCCTGGCAAGAAGTGCATTAACGACCTCGCTGTGTCCGTTGGTGCATGCCAGTGTCAACGCGGTATGGCCAGTGGTTTCTATCTGATTGGTGGCTCCTCTTTCCAGAAGCAATTGGACAACCAAAATGTGGCCGTTCTGTGCCGCAGCCGTCAATGGTGCCTGAGAGTTCTTTGACAGGTTGTTCACGCTCGCCCCTGCATCTAGTAGCAAAGTGACCACAGCCACGTGCCCCGATAAGCACGCCAGACGAAGCGTCTCCGCGTCAACAGCAGCCCCAGCATTCACCAGCAACTGAACAATTTCGGAGAAGCCCCTGCTGCAAGCAGCAGCCAATGGCGCATTCCCTCTATCAACTTGAGCTCCAACTCCCAACAGAGTCTCCACAATGTTTATGTGTCCGCCCTTTACTGCTTCAAACAGCGGCGTGTTGCCGTGGATATTCGTACCATTAACTGCAGCCCCAGCTGCCAACAATGAGTCGGCAACATGCTTGTGGCCTGCAGAGCATGCACTCGATAAGGCGCACCGGAACCATGAGTCCACATGCCCGACTTTTGCCCCGGCGTTCACCAACGCGACAACAATCGTGTGATGACCCTGTTTGCTGGCGAGCTGCAGAGCCGTGAAGCGGAGTGGGCATGTGTGCTGCACGCACGCCCCTCTATCCAACAGACAGGAGACCATACTTGTATGACCCTCCCGCGACGCGTACATCAGCGGGGTCCAGTGGATGCTAGTTTGACCAACAGCATCAGGATCTGCTCCAGCAGCTATCAGCTTCATCGCAATAACAACAAAGCCGAGCTCTGCGGCAATTGCCAGAGACGTCGTACCCGGCCTTCTCCTTAAGAATTCTCGTGTGCTGCTCATTTTCTGACTTTCTATGAACTTTGATTTGAGCTACCGTAGATGGGTTTTATTAGTGAGCGGTCAAATTTGTGAGGTTTTCAGCCCAGAATTAGTGAACATTGGACCGTTCACAAAGAATTTAACTAAACGGGCCCTCTGAGTGCGGCCTGGGGGCAAGCCCTGGAATCCTTCACAACCACTTGGGTGTAGGAATGAAAGGTGCACTAAAAAGAGTACCTGTAGCTTTGCACAAGATCGGCAATGACTCCCTGTGGGGTGAAGTGGGGGGTTTGGTTTTCATCATCTGAGCGAATTGAGCATCTTGTAAAGCTGTGGTACGCAGCTGGACCTTGGGTTGAGAGTTTGGGTTTCGTTCTCCGAGCAGTGGACACCACGCAGCTGAAAGTAGCTACGACGAAGGCTGCCTTTTTGATCACGCGGTTACGACTTACGTTTCCTCTTCTTCTTTCTTTGGGGCACAGACTAGCCACACGTCACGGCGGTACTGCAGACCTTTTTTGGGAAGTGGCCACCTTCGGTGCTTTAATCTTTCATTAAGAGAGATCGCTCAGATTGTTCACAGTCGATTTCAGCGTGTGAGGTCCCTCATTCAGTTCATTTGCATTTCGTTTGCAACACTAACAGTTCGTCTGCTTAGGAGCACTTGATTCCAATGGATGGAAGACCCATTCCAGCGTGTTCATGATTCGTTTGCAAGACTAAACAGCCGTCTGCCGAACAGTCGCAATTGCGTGTGCAAAGTCGGATTGCGCCTTCGGCGTTTTAATCTTTTATTAAGAGAGATCGATCACAGTTCACAGTCGATTTCAGTGTGTGAGTCTGATTTTCGATGAAGTTCTGAAGTTGAGCAAAAAAAAAACTTGGGGGCCATCGGCCCTGCGGCAGCGTTTTCCAAAAAGACACAAGGTTTTGATCCTGCATGATATCATGCAGGTCAAAACCTTGTGTCTTTTTGGTAAGGGTAGAAAGTTTTGTTATCGGGGTCATCTCTCTAGAACGGAAGGATGAGCTGACGTGGACTTTGGAAGAAGGCTCCGAGGCGGTCGTAGAGGTTGACTAGACGCTAACAAAACATGCCAATCCCTGTCACGCAGTGTCATTGGGATTGACTCTTCCTTTTTTTTTTGTGCCCATGTTCGCCCAGTGCATAATACAAAGACGTGATTTTGGCCAAAAACGGGTGTTTTGTGCATCTGGACGTTTTTTGGCCTGAAGGCTTTCCTTTCTGGAGGTGTGCTTGTTCCGCCATGTTTGCTCTGTTTTTTTTTCTTCACCTGCAATTGCAATTGTGTTTTGTGTTTGCCTCATCTTGTTGCACAGTGGGACATAGATCAGAATGAAAGGGTGCTAAAGGGACCAGAGAGGAAAACAATCTAATCTGGAAGCTAGGGAGAAGGAAGATTACCCAACATGGAGCAGGTGTCCACATCCTGTGTGATAGGCTGCCGCGTTTTTTTTGCAAATAGAAAATTTTGGCATGCCCCAGTGCAAAAAAACTCGGATTTTTCCGAAACTTTTTTCTGTGAAAAAAAATGACCAAAATTTTTGACCACAATTTTTGACTCAAAAATTTTTGACCCAAATTTTTGAGCCCAAAATTGCTTGGGCCAAAGTCTAAAGTCTACTTTAGACTTTGGCCCAAGCAATCTTGGGTTCAAAATCTCAAAGTCTAAAGTCCCAAAGTCTAAAGTCCTACTTTAGACTTTGGGGACTTTAGACTCCCGCCACACCCAGCCCCACCCCGGCTTGTCAGTGAGACCTGGGCACATTGTCAGGTCTGGGCCTGGGTGTTCGGTAAAACTGATTCCGTGTGGTAAATAATCGTACCTCACTGGTCTGTGTGGGTGAAATTGTGTGAAAACTTCACTGGGTTGTGAGTTTTTCTTCTTACGGTGTCTCGGGGACCTTGTTTGACGGTCCCGAGGGGGTGGGAAAGGCCTCGAGGCTGGAAAAAAGGACGACTGTATAGTGTTGCAAACGAATCGCAAACACGCTGAAGTTGGGTCTCCCACACACTGAAATCAAGTGCTCCTAGGCAGACGAACTGTTAGTGTTGCGAACGAATCGCAAACACACTGAGATTGGGACCCCACACACTGAAATCGACTGAGAACAACCTGAGCGATCTCTCTTAATAAAAGATTCAAGCGCCGAAGGCGCAACCACCCAATCCAACTTTGTACACACGAAACAGAGATCTTATGAATCAACAAAAAGTGAGCAAAAAGTAGCCTGTAAAACCGGAACAAGTCGGAAACCCCGTCGGGGGAAAGTACGACCTTCAAGTGCTCCAAGGCCAGACGACTGTATAGTTGCAAACGAATCGCAAACGCGCTGAAGTTGGGACTCCCACACACTGAAATCAAGTGCTCCTAGGCAGACGAACTGTTAGTGTTGCGAACGAATCGCAAACACACTGAGATTGGGACCCCACACACTGAAAGCGACTGGGAACAACCTGAGCGATCTCTCTTAATAAAAGATTGAAGCGCCGAAGGCGCAGCCACCCAATCCGACTTTGTACACGACAACAGGGAATCAGCAGGAAAGTGCACGAAAAGATGCTACGGCATACCACTGATCAGACAACAAGAACTAAGGCCGGCACGGTTCCGAGGCTGTTTCAATGTCCTGTATGGTTTCGGTATCAGCGAAAAGTGGTCGCGGTTTCGGTATCAGCGAAAAGTGCACTTCAAAAAGTACCTGAACCTTCCACAGATCGGCAATGACTCCCATACCGCTTCTGGTGCGGCTTCTCTGCTTCCAACATTCCTGTGTGGTGATGTAGGGGGGTTGGGTTTCATCCTCCAAACGAGTGGATGCGAACACCGCTTGTAGCCCACGAATCAGGGTTGTGCTGCCCCAACACTCAAACGACCTTCAAGTGCTTCAAGGCCAGACGACAGTTTAATGTTGCAAACGAATCACAAACACGCTGAAGTTGGCACCCCACACACTGAAATCAAGTGCTCCTAGGCAGACGAATTGTTAGTGTTGCAAACGAATCGCAAACTAGCTGATATTGGGACCCCACACACAAGTGAGAACAACCTGAGCGATCTCTCTTAATAAAAGATTGAAGCGCCGAAGGCGCAACCACCAAAACCGACTGGCATGTGTAACTTAGCCGTAGCGCTACCTCTAAGTTACATTGAACCGCAAAAATCGCGGTTCAATGTAACTAGAGGTCCTGACCTCTAAGTTACATTGAACCGCAAAAAAACGCGGTTCAATGTAACTTAGAGGTAGCGCTACCATGCAGGGTCAAAACCTTGTGTCTTTTTAAAACGCTCCCGCGGGGCTGATGGAGCCCTAAAAAATTTTTTGGAAAAAAAAAAAATTGCTCAACTTCCTCAAAAATTACTGCAGAGTTTGTTCCAAACTTTTAAAATTCAAAAAACCCATTTTTTTTCCAGGAACTATTTTTTGGCCATTTCCAAAAAGACACAAGGTTTTGACCCTGCATGCTACCTCTAAGTTACATTGAACCACAAAAAAATGTGGTTCAATGTAACATGCAGGGTCAAAACCTTGTGTCTTTTTAAAACGCTCCCACGGGGCCGATGGAGCCCTAAAAAATTTTTTGGAAAAAAAAAAATTTGCTCAACTTCCTCAAAAATTACTGCAGAGTTTGTTCCAAACTTTTAAAATTCAAAAAACCCAATTTTTTTCTGGAATTTTTTTTTTTGCCATTTTCAAAAAGACACAAGGTTTTGACCCTGCATGGTAACTTAGAGGTCCACAAAACTTGCAGTTCAATGTAACTTAGAGGTCCTGACCTCTAAGTTACATTGAACTTCAAAAAAACACGGTTCAATGTAACATGCAGGGTCAAAACCTTGTGTCTTTTTGAAAATGGCCAAAAAAAAATTTCCGGAAAAAAAGTGGGTTTTTTGAATTTTAAAAGTTTGGAACAAACTCTGCAGTAATTTTTGAGGAAGTTGAGCAAATTTTTTTTTTTCCAAAATTTTTTTTTGGGCTCCATCGGCCCCGCGGGAGCGTTTTAAAAAGACACAAGGTTTTGACCCTGCATGGTAACTTAGAGGTCCACAAACTGGATCCATATCTATAGCATGCAGGGTCAAAACCTTGTGTCTTTTTGGAAATGGCAAAAAAAAAACGGAGAAGCGAGTGGCCGTCCCGGAAGACGAGGAGATTCCGGCTTCAGACGCGAGCCCGGGGGTTGACGCGCAGGTGGGCGCCGAGCGACCGAAGGCGACGCGACGGGAAGGCGGAGTCCCCCCCCCAACAGCAACACCCCCAGTGCCGCCAGCACCCCCAAAAGAAACGGTGGCACCCCAGCCCCTCCAGCACGTCGCGGCCAAAACGGCAGAGGGAGCGCGGGTGGAAGGCACAGGGGCAACAGGGAGCGGGATCCGGAGCCCCCCAAAGCACCCCCCCACCCAACACGACACCCTCATGCAGGTCGAGGCAGAGGCGGCGAGGAAGGCCACCCTCAAGCCACTCGAAGCAGGCAGGGCGGGCACGGCATCATCGCGCGACGGCTGGCGATGCGCACCACCGAGGGCAGCCCCGTCCGAGCCGTACAGGCAGAGACAGCAGTCGACGGGAACCAGGCGGGACCCGTTGGGGGTCGAGGATGGGCCATCCTCGTCGATCGTGCCGCCGCTGCCACCGGCCGGCCCAACCCCAAAGCCGCAGCTCCGCAAGGGGGAGACCGCCCCGGCCACTTCGAAGCCCCGATCCCCCCGGAAAAGGTCGACCCCCACCAAAAAAGCAAGGGCTACCAAAAGGCCCCAATCCACACACACAGGCGCTCAGGCTGCAGGCAGCCGCGAAAGCCCTCCAGCCCCCCGAAAATCGCCAACCACCCCCCCAAAGACGGGAGCTCCCCCCCCCGAAAAGCGCCTCTGTATCCGAAACAAACCCACAGGCACCCCCCCCAAAACGAGAGCTCCCCCCCCCGAAAACCCCGCAGGCACCCCCCCAAAGACAAGAGCCACCCCCCCCGAAAAACGCACCTGCATCCAAAACAAACCCGCAGGCACTCAAGAGGAAAGACCCCCCGGTGGGACTGAGCAACCCACAACTCTTGAAAAAACCGCGCCCCCCGGGGGACGTCCAGCCACCACCGCCCCCCCCGAAAAAGGCACCAGCCCCCCCAGAAATAATAATAATCGCCGCCCATCAGCCACCGCCCCGGTTGAAGCGAAAAGACCCCCCCCGCTCCACATTCCTGGGTGAAAAAGACCGCCCCAAAAAAGCCCGCCATCAGGACCCTAACCTGAACAAGAGCGCCCACAACACCCAGGAACACCAACCTTGCCCGGGGCCCACTCCAAGACTGCTCGCAGAACAGTCACTTCCGGAGTGTGTCGCCCCCTCGAGCAAGATGAGCCCCGCAAACGGATTTCTGCCACAGTCTGCCAGGTTGCCCCGCCAGGCCCCCCAGACTGGTCCGTTACCATCCTCGTCTTTAGGGAGGATGAGCCGCGCGTTGCCGAAGTGCGTAGGGGAATCCAACTCGCCACTGGAACCCCTACGGGAGGGGGCGTCAGGACTGGCCAAGTCCCGCATGGAGGTTGGCCTCTCCATGTGAGTCCACGGGTGATTCCCGCTCCTTAAACGACTAATCCTGAGTTAAGGTTTTTTAGTGGGTAAATCCCGCCAGAAAAAGCGGCAGTCCCACACTCGCAAGTTTGGTCCGGCTTGTGGTCAGTGCGTAAGGCATTTTTCCCCTCAGTTACCAAAAAAAAAAAAAAAAAATTCCGGAAAATGGGTTTTTTGAATTTTAAAATTGTGGAACAAACTCTGCAGTAATTTTTGATGAAGTTGAGCAGGGGCGTCCTCCAACCCGTCTGAATCTCAATTTTGCAGTGCCAGATTCGCCGGACACTAGGAAAGAGAGCCAGCCAAAACGGAGAAGGTTGTCGCTTTGCAGATCAGAATGAATCTCGTTTATTCATGTATACTCATATTTTTCCCAGGCTTTTCTTTGGTTTTCTTGTTTTCATCGGCGATTTGATCTGGTGTGCTGCTAGGCATATTGTTTGCCCATTGCTCCTTGTTTTTGTTCTTTGTCCCAGAGACTGATCTGGTGTGCTGCTAGGCACAGTCTACTGTTTGCCCTTTTGCTCCCTGCTATCGCTTGCTCCCTGTTTTGTCCAGAGATTGATCTGGTGTGCTGCTAGGCACATTCTTTGCTCTCTATTTTCATCTTTTGTTCCAGAGATTGCTGGTGCTCAGGCACTCACTTGTTTTCATATTTGTTTTATCCCCTTTTTAGCAGCTGTAACCAGCGCAGTGAGTTGGCAAAAAAAAAAAGTTGGAAAAAAAAAAAATTGCTCAACTTCATCCAAAATTTGCAGATTCATTTGGGGAATCGACATTCCAGAGAATAGCCCCTAGTAGCTATTTATCCAACAAATAGTACTAAGAACCAGGGGGGAGGTTGGTGGCTGGTCTTCACTTTGGCTCATCTTCACTTTGTCACCAGGATACAAAGTGAAGATCCTGCCCCGGATACAAAGTGAAGATCCTGTTTGGATACAAAGTGAAGATCTCTAAAGTGAAGATCCTGTTTGGATACAAAGTGAAGATCCTGTTTGGATACAAAGTGAAGATTTTAAGTCGAAAAATCTTCACTTTGTATCCAAACTGGATCTTCACTTTGGATCCGGGGTAAAAAGTGAAGATCCTGTTAGAATCCAAAGTGAAGATTTTTAGTCGAAAAAATCTTCACTTTGTATCTGGTCAAAATGTCTCTAGCATGCAGGGTCAGAACCTTGTGTCTTTTTGGAAATGGCCAAAAAAAAAATTCCGGAAAAAAAATGGGGTTTTTGAATTTTAAAAGTTTGGAACAATCTCTGCAGTAATTTTTGAGGAAGTTGAGCAAATTTTTTTTTTTCCAAACATTTTTTTAGGGCTCCATCGGCCCCGCGGGAGCGTTTTAAAAAGACACAAGGTTTTGACCCTGCATGCTAGCAGGTCACTCAACAGCTCAGTCAGAAGACTGTCCAGGCCTTGTGACCCTGGATGGCGTTTTACCCTGCCCCTCCCCCTGGCCTCAGTGGTGCAAGCACCACGCGCTCTTCAAACCCACCCACTCAGCCCACACCAAATCATCAACCACACCATCTCACACCCCCATCTCACCCACTCACACCATCAAAATGCACTGTAACATGCAGGGGCAAAACCTTGTGTCTTCTTGGAAATGGCCAAAAAAAAAAATTTCGGGAAAAAAATGGGTTTTTTGAATTTTAAAAGTTTGGAACAAACTCTGCAGTAATTTTTGAGGAAGTTGAGCAAAAAATTTTTTTTCCAAAAAAAATTTTAGGGCTCCATCGGCCCCGCGGGAGCGTTTTAAAAAGACACAAGGTTTTGACCCTGCATGGTAAACACCACAGTCAGCCAGGAGACAAAGTGAAGATTTTTCGACTTAAAATCTTCACTTTGTCTCCAAACTGGATCTTCACTTTGTATCCAAACAGGATCTTCACTTTGTACCCAGGAGACAAAGTGAAGATTTTTCGACTTAAAATCTTCACTTTGTCTCCAAACAGGATCAGGATCTTCACTTTGTATCCTGGGTACAAAGTGAAGATCTCCAAAGTGAAGATCCAGTTTGGATACAAAGTGAAGATTTTTCGACTTAAAATCTTCACTTTGTATCCAAACTGGATCTTCACTTTGTCTCCAAACAGGATCTTCACTTTGTATCCAAACAGGATCTTCACTTTGTACCCGGGAGACAAAGTGAAGATTTTTCGACTTAAAATCTTCACTTTGTATCCAAACTGGATCTTCACTTTGTCTCCAAACAGGATCTTCACTTTGTATCCAAACAGGATCTTCACTTTGTACCCGGGAGACAAAGTGAAGATTTTTCGACTTAAAATCTTCACTTTGTCTCCAAACTGGATCTTCACTTTGTCTCCAAACAGGATCTTCACTTTGTATCCTGGGTACAAAGTGAAGATCTCCAAAGTGAAGATCCAGTCTGGATACAAAGTGAAGATTTTTCGACTTAAAATCTTCACTTTGTCTCCAAACTGGATCTTCACTTTGTATCCAAACAGGATCTTCACTTTGTACCCAGGAGACAAAGTGAAGATTTTTCGACTTAAAATCTTCACTTTGTCTCCAAACAGGATCTTCACTTTGTATCCAAACAGGATCTTCACTTTGTACCCAGGAGACAAAGTGAAGATTTTTCGACTTAAAATCTTCACTTTGTCTCCAAACAGGATCGTCACTTTGTATCCTGGGTACAAAGTGAAGATCTCCAAAGTGAAGATCCAGTTTGGATACAAAGTGAAGATTTTTCGACTTAAAATCTTCACTTTGTCTCCAAACAGGATCTTCACTTTGTATCCAAACAGGATCTTCACTTTGGACCCGGGAGACAAAGTGAAGATTTTTCGACTTAAAATCTTCACTTTGTCTCCAAACTGGATCTTCACTTTGTATCCTGGATACAAAGTGAAGATCTCCAAAGTGAAGATCCAGTTTGGAGATTTTTCGACTTAAAATCTTCACTTTGTGGATCTTCACTTTGTACCCGGGAGACAAAGTGAAGATTTTTCGACTTAAAATCTTCACTTTGTCTCCAAACAGGATCTTCACTTTGTATCCTGGATACAAAGTGAAGATCTCCAAAGTGAAGATCCAGTTTGGAGATTTTTCGACTTAAAATCTTCACTTTGTCTCCAAACAGGATCTTCACTTTGTATCCGGGATGTAAAGTGAAGATCTCTAAAGTGAAGATCCTGTTTGGAGACAAAGTGAAGATGATCCAAAGTGAAGATCAGTAAAGTGAAGATCCAGTCAGGATACAAAGTGAAGATCCAGTTTGGATACAAAGTGAAGATCTTGGTTTCTCGTATCTAAAGTGAAGATCTGTAAAGTGAAGATTTTTCGACTTAAAATCTTCACTTTGCATCCGGAGACAAAGTGAAGATGAGCCAAAGTGAAGACCTGCCAGGTTGGTTGCTTGGTTGGTGGTCTCAAAGCCTTGAATGGAAGCAGGAGCGAAGTACAAGGTTCGTGCATCAGTGGCGAACAACCACTTGAACGGTGTTCAGCAACATGCCGGACCAGAGCAGGAGTACCCTCTACCTGCAGAGGGGTACGAGTACTGGCAGGTCTCTACCCCGGCGAATCTCTACTCCGCCGGGGTAGAGATTGGTGAAGATCGGCGGAGTCAAGGTCGGCGGAGTCAAGGTCGGCGGAGTAAAGGTCCGGCGGAGTAAAGGTCGACGGAGTAAAGATCCACCCAAGGCAAATTGATTTTTGACCCAAAAATTTGGGTTCAAAATTTTGGGTCAAAATTTTGGGGTCAAAAATTTGGGTCAAAATTTTGGGTCAAAATTTTGGGTCAAAAATTTTGGGTCAAAATTTTGGGTCAAAAATTTTGGTCAAAAATTTGGGTCAAAAATTTTGGGTCAAAATTTTTGGGTCAAAAATTTTGGGTCAAAAATTTGGGTCAAAAATTTTGGGTCAAAAATTTTGGGTCAAAATTTTGGGTCAAAAATTTGGGTCAAAAATTTTGGGTCAAAAATTTTGGGTCAAAAATTTTGGGTCAAAAATTTGGGTCAAAAATTTTGGGTCAAAAAATTTGGGTCAAAAATTTTGGGTCCAAAATTTTGGGTCAAAAATTTTGGGTCAAAATTTTTGGGTCGAAATTTTGGGTCAAAAATTTTGGGTCGAAATTTTGGGTCAAAAATTTTGGGTCAAAAATTTTGGGTCAAAATTTTGGGTCAAAAATTTTGGGTAAAAATTTGGGTCAAAAATTTTGGGTCAAAAAATTTGGGTCAAAATTTTGGGTCAAAAATTTTGGGTCAAAATTTTTGGGTTCAAAATTTGGTTTGGTTCGGTTGAAAAATACTGCCTGCGTTGGCCGTGACATACATCACGTTTCCAGGGGACACCACGAGGAGGTGCAGGTCAGGTTTTGTCCCCCACCCACCCCACCCTCCCCCCATAGCGCATAATGGCACAGAATGAAGAGGAAAACGGAGAACAATGCATTGTGCAAACAATGTGCTGAACAGCACAGGAGAGCATGGCTCTCACAAACAGAGAAGGGAATGTAATCACGAAGTGTGCTGAGCAGCACAGAGAGCAACTGAAGTGTAGCTCTCACAAAATGAGGTAAAAAAAAAATGGAGCTACTCAGACGAGCTTCTTCTTCTGAGTGGAAGTCTTCTTCGCTTTGGAACATTAATCACAACTGGTGATTCTGGTGATCGCTTCCCAAAGGAAAGCTGGAGAGGCTGAGCAGCCTTGTATGCTCTTACTTCCTGACGGATCTGTGAAACTGCAACAGTGTCTGAGGCTGCAAGTGGGTGTACAATTGTTTCAACCTGGGAAAACAAAGCAGGACAACGATGCTCAGGTTCTGCAGAAGACTCTGAAAGTTCAAAGGAAGGCGATTCAGAGTGCCAAGCATCATATTGCTCAAGCCCATGGTGCGGTGCAGGTGATTCTGATGCAACAGGTGGAGCAGCAACAAGAGCAGGTTCAACAGCAAGTTCAACAAGGGGTGCAACAGGGGGGGCAGCAACAGGTGCAACAGGTACAGGAACAACAAGAGCAGGTTCAATAGCAAGTTCAACAAGGGGTGCAACAGGTGCAGGTGGTACATCAAGAGCAGGTGCCACAAGTGGAGCCTCAACAACAGGTGCAGCAGGTGCAACAAGAGGACCAGAGCCATCTGAAGTTTCAGGCATCTGGTTGTATTGCAGCTTCATCACTTCTCCAACTGATATCATAGAGACATGAAATATATCCTGGCTAGTATTGCGAGTTCTCCAGTGTTCAAGTAGTGTTTGTTCCACCTTTTTGCCTGTTCGTGCACCTTTACTTTTCATAGCAAGCTTCAATCTCCCCCACAATCCATCAGCAGCCTGAGTTCCTGCAGTCCAGCCCTTCAAATGGTAGTGATCAATCAATGCTGTAGCTCCATCAATGTTTCCTGCCTGCACAGCAGCAACAATGTCTGTTTCAAGAACAAGACCCATGTCCATCCCAAAAGCTGCAGCAGACGATGTTTCTACTCTTCTCACCCAGGATGCAACATATTGGGTGAATTGCTGAGCTCCGTGATTCACCCAGGCATAGCGAACACACTCACGCCCATTTGGGACATCACGCCAGAAAAATGTTGGCTTGATCGGGTTGAAGCGCGATTTGTATGCAGCAGCCCCGTCTGTTGAAATGAAGAGGGGCTCTTCGGGGGTACCAAGCTGAATGAGACCTGTTTCATTCAACAAGGCATCAAGTTCCTCGTTGCTGATGGGAGGTGGGGGGGGTACAACAACGTGGGTCTTGGCATTTGTGAATTGACCACAGCCAGATGGGAGCTCAACAGTCTCCCCTGGTCGCACAGCGTGCTGCCATTTTTCAGGAAGCTCACGGATGATGCTCCCATTTGTGTTGCGGTCAACAACACCAACAAATCGAACATAGCAAAACTCTTGAGTTATGCCAGCACCTCTCTTCTTCAAACCAACTGAGAATTCATCGATCTCGATGCAGTGGTTTGGTCCTCCGAGAGGGAGGTCTCTTAGTTCAAAGAACTTCAAGCCTTTCAGTGTGACTTGGCTGACAAACTTGTTGTATCTGGCATGGGAAGTAGATGACAGTGGACTATTTGCATCTTGAGCACGGTGACAGATGCCAAAACTAAACCCCATCACTTTGTTCATGAACTGAATGGGGCTGATGCCTGTGTGGCCATCCAGAGCTGTGCCACCTGTCTCACGTCTCATTGCTTCACAGAAGACTGTGCTGCCGTCAGTTGAACGTTTGCATGTTTTAGATGTGCAAGCCCAGCAAGGCCACCCATTTGCGCCACATATCCACTCACTTGTAATAGTCCCACACCCACACTTCACTGTCTCTGGGAGCAGACCGTATCCTTGCATCACACTCACAACGCCATCCAATCCAAGCAGAGCAACTTGCAGGAGTGACAACTCTGGCTTTGCTCTTCTCTTCAAGTGAGCAGATCCACAGTAGTGAAGTTTTTCTCTCTCCTCCTTCTGTACACCTTCCATCCAACGACCCTTCCCTCTTTGAACATGTTGCTGGATGTTGCCTGCCATAATGTATATTCTTCCTTTTTCCTGTTGAGTTTGAGAGTTCATGAACGCACATCTTGTCTTTCACTGGTGGTCTTGCACTGGTGATTGTCAGGCCTGTGGTACTCAAAACCTGAAGGGAAAGGATGAACATTGTAGAGGGAACAAAAAAAGTTGAAATGAATGGAAAGGATTGAACTGTAGAACAGGAAATGAAAAGAATGAACTGAACAAGTGACTGACTTCAGAAACTGACAGACTGTCTCCTGAAAGGCTGCCGCGTTTTTTTAACCAAATAGAAAATTTTGGCATGCCCCAGTGCAAAAAACTCGGGAATTTTCCGAGATTTTTTTTCAAAAATTTTCAGAAAATTTTTCAGGAATTTTTTTGAAAAATTTTCTTAGAAATTTTCTTGAATTTTTTTCTGAAAAATTTCAGAACCAAAACTTTGAACCCAAATCTCTTCCCTTTTTCGAACCAAGTTTTCCAGACCTTTACTCTGCAGGATAGAGCGTGGGTAAAGATTCGCCGGGGTAGAGACCTGCCCGAGTACTCCCGTGTGTTGGAGGCTGCCGTCCACCAGACAGAGCAGGCTGTGGCTATCATAGCCGAGCTGAGGCGCAGCAACACTGAGAAGGACCAACAGTTGCAAGCGCTGCAGCAACAGTTGTCGTTGTTGCTGAAGAAGGTGGAGGACCTCAGTGCCGGAGGACAGAAGAAAGCAGCTCAAGACGGAGATGATGGCGATGTCGCAGTTGTTTTCCCAGCAGACGCCGAAGACGTCAAAGACTGGGTGGATGAAATTTCCACTGACCCGCACCGGCTCATATTCCACTTGGAGTCGCGCTATCTCAGTGGAATGGCACATCTGCCAGGGGGCGAGCAGCTTGAGGAGGCGTTCCACAGCTTGCGCCTTTGGATCATGGGCGTCGCCTACTTCGACGGATGGCAAGGGACACCGCAAAGGCAGGCGGGCAACAACCTGCTTCAACTCGTCCGCGTGCAGCACAACTACGTGCGGCACAAGGTTCCACGACGGGAGCTGAAGACAGAGCTAGCCAAGCAGGGTGAGGGTATGTCTGGCCCGGTAAATGCTGTGGACAAGGCCGCCGCTGTTGTGATGCAGCGGATGTCGGGGAAAGTGCAAAGGTCGACCCCCTCTTGGAAGCGTCAGGGTCAGGGAAAAGGTTCGGCCGGTGCGAAATGACTGGGTCCGCCCCGGCTGGAGCCAAAAACGCCAGTCCCCGCAACAACAAACCGGATTCCTTCCGAAATCAAACTGCTTCCTCGTCGTCGAAGGCACTTAATGCCAAGGTCCGAAAACTCCACAACGGGCTTCATGCCTTGCAGCGTCTCTCAAAGAAGTCCGGTCATCCAACTCCTTCATCACAATCAAGCAAGCGACCCACACCTCACGACCCTCTTCGGCCGCCTTGTCTTCCAACACATCACTGGAGGCACGAGCCGTACGACTGTTCGACGAACTGGAGAAGGGAAGGTTTCAGGGGGTGTCGCGACTTTGAAACTACAGGACCTTGTGGCGAGCATGTGGGCATCGTCGACCACTTTGCAGCGCCGACATTTGTGGAGGCGATTCACCAGCTGGACCTCCCTCAACGACCTTCCACTAACCCCGGATTCGGCATGCCTGTTCGTAGTGGCAACTGGTGTCCGGCAACAGGGGATGCTCAGCTACACAAAGAGCCTCTCCGGGATTTTCCGCCACTTAGGCATTTGCAACCAATCCCTCCTGAGCTTGGCGGCTGCTCTGAGGGCCGTCGGAGCTGCGATACCCTGCCAGCAGGCGATGCCTATGGAGAAGCACATCCTTGTAGCATGGGCGTTCAGCCAAAGCCCCCGGTTGTGTCTCGCGGCCTTGATTGCGTGGAAGACAGCGTCAAGGTGGACGGAGGTGTCGAATCTGTCGTCGGCGAACTTCCTTCTCGTCAAGCGAGACGAGGTCGTGATCGACTGGTTCACAATCCCAAAGGGGAGAAGGGCCATGCCGTTCACGCACTCAAGGTGGGTGGTCATCAAGGGCGATCTGACAGAGGCGATCTTCTTGCTTCTGACTTCTCTGCCACCGTTCCAGAGGTTGACCTCATGGACGACTACAAAGTTGGTGGGGGTGTGGCGAAGAAGCCCGCAACTGTCTCTGTACTCGGCTCACAGCATAAAGAGAGGCGCCCTGACCTACCTCTTCAAGAAGGTGGCTGCCGGCCATCTGATTCCAGAAGTTCTTCTCTCTCGGCTCGCCAAGCACAAGGTCAAGGAGGTCGAGGGGCTAGCCGAGGTGACCCTGAGGTACGGAGGCGACCCCCTGGCAATGGCAAGAGCTTTGAGAACCGACAAGGTGACCGCATTGCTCTGAATGACTTTCTCATGCAGGGTCAAAACCTTGTGTCTTTTTGAAAATGGCAAAAAAAAAAAATTCCAGAAAAAAATGGGTTTTTTGAATTTTAAAAGTTTGGAACAAACTCTGCAGTAATTTTTGAGGAAGTTGAGCAAAAAATTTTTTTTCCGAAAATTTTTTTAGGGCTCCGTCGGCCCCGCGGGAGCGTTTTAAAAAGACACAAGGTTTCGACCCTGCATGTTCTCTCGTCGATGCACACTTTCCCTTCTGCTCGAATCTCCAACACTTTTCACTCGATCACGAGGCGGGGTAAAAGAACGAGGCTTCCTGAGTCAGAAAAGGAGAAACAATCCCCTTTGCATGTTTCGAGTGTCCCGCCCATGGACATTGATAAGCTGAGGGCCCGAATGTCACCATCGGCCCTGAAGAGGTTCGATGAAGTTTGGAATGCGACCTTTTTCCCATCCCTGCACCACCCAGCGTCGGGACCGTCACGGAGTTCCTTCTTGAGTCCCTCTCATGCTACGACTCTGTATGAGCACGGCATTGCCTCACGTGTCGATGGCCCCGGTCCATTCGAGAACATACCATTTACCATGCAGGGTCAGAACCTTGTGTCTTTTTGGAAATGGCCAAAATTTTATTTCCAGAAAAAAAATGGGTTTTTTGAACTTTAAAATTTTGGAACAAACTCTGCGGTAATCTTTACGAAAGTTGAGCAAAATTTTTTTTTGCCAAATTTTTTTTTTGGGGTCCATCGGCCCCGCGGGAGCGTTTTAAAAAGACACAAGGTTCTGACCCTGCATGTTACAGTGGTTGAAGAGAAGAAAGAAGGGATTCGGCAAAGATTTATTTTGTGGACCCGGGCAGCGAACAATTGCTTGTCTGAACGAGGGTACGAGGCAAAAGTGCCCATCGAGCATATCTCTTTTTACTTGCTGTGTGTGAACGATGAATGTGCCTCGACCAGGGATTTCAAAACGGGGTTTTATGCCATAGAAGTACCAAAACCGAGTCGGCATCTGTTCACTTTTTCCGACTCTGACGGCGACTGGTGGACTCTGAACCGGCTCCCGATGGGGCATTGTTGTGCCCCGGAGATCATGCACACCCTTGCAGCGGTGGCGGCAGGGGACCCAGTGTACGTCAAACCAGCATTTGCGGCCAAAGGTGTGTGTGTGCACGTTTGGATCGATAACATTCGATACACTGGAAGAACTGTGGCAGTAAAAAGGGAGTCTGCAAGACTCGACACGACGGCCGAAAGTTGCCGACTCACATGGAAGCCGCAAGACACAAGAAACCAGGTCAAGATATATGAGTTTATTGGTGTCGAATGGAACCATGAAAAGAAAGTAGTGCGGCCTTCCAGCAAAATCAGAAACAGGCTCGAGGCACTGGATCTTTCTACAGATGTTACTGCGTCAGACCTTGAGTCTCTGGGTGGTAGGTTGCTACACGCGTCAGCTGTTTCAGGTGTGTTCCCAGGGACATACTGGTTTGCCCTAAAGTTTTTAAGGAGAATTGTGAACTCTCTAAATCGCAATACAAGGCAACCCGGCACACGTGTTGCTCTGCCAACGTCCGTAGTAGTGCAACTGAATAAGTGGCGCCAAGAGGTTCAAGTGGAGCGCCAGGTTCAACCTCATTCTCAACCAACAGCTTTAACCATTTTTGTTGACGCGAGCCTCAAGGGATGGGGCGGCGTTATTGTTGATCGGGAAACAGGCGAAGTATTCGTTCACGGGGAGGAATGGTCACCCTTCCACAAGAAACATCACATCAATGAGTTAGAGGCACGCGCCTTACTCTGTGTGTTGAGGTTGCTTCCACGCAAGTCCGCTGGCAGACCAATTAGTATTTTTGTTGACAACACAACCGTTGTTGGCGCCGCAAGGAAGAAGCAGTGTGTCAAGAGCAGGATCCTGAACGACTCAGTTGTGGGTGCGTTGCAGACACTGAAAGACAGTAGATGCACTTTTTCTCGTAGTTTAACTGAGGGAATTCCGATATTGCAAGCATACCTTCACAGGTTCCCCCTCCCCGTTTACACACAACACGTCCCGTTCTTCTTGCCCATCCTCCAAAAATTGTGGCCACCGTATCGCTATCGATCGCGAAGGACAATTTGGCATCTGGGCGCAGTTTAACAGGGTCGTTGGAAGCGTTCAACCTGCATCTTGCCAAGATAAAGCAGGGGAAGGCATACATTTGCTGAGGCTCTGAAGACGACGTGCGTGAAGAGTCAGCACAGATCAACAAGTCGTCCTTCTATTCGTGTACTTAAGCCGCACCGACATCCCGACGTCTGCCGAGACGCTCTCGAACAAACTGCTCACCGGCAAGGAAGTTATCGCTCAAAGGTGCATTGAGGTTTGAAGCGCACTAAAAGGAAAGACAAAAGTAACATCGGAAACACAAGAGTTTAGCACCGAGTTTGCTGGAATATTTTCTATGTCGAGTCCGGAGCCCAACTTTGCTCCATATACCCTGAGTGAGATGCACACCGCACGAGCCAGGGCAGTTTCTCCCTCCGCAACAGCTGGTCAAGGTTTACCAGCCCCGACACAAATGTCGGAACGTATGCTCCTGGATCAGGCAGAGGCGCTCGTCGGCAAGCTAGTGGTATACTCTTGTAAGAGGAAAGACGATGCCTCTGAGTGGACCAAGCATGCCGGAGTGTTAACAAAAGTGGGAGTGTCGGAGGGAGAGACCCCGTACCGTGTGCGATTAAGTGAAGCATTCAACTACTTGCACGGGATTTCATCATTTGATGGCCCAGAAAAAGAGTTTTTGCTACCAGACCCGAATTGGTTGTACAACAGATTAGTCGAGGCCTCTGTGCATCAGACTGAGGCGGCCCAACATGAAATGAATTTATTGCAGCAAACTATGGAAGCACGACTGGCAGGGATGGAAAGGAGATTACGATCGCAACAGGAACAAGAACATGTGAGAAAGGTTGATTTCGATCAAGAATCAGAGGCCCAAATGAAAAGTGCCGATCATACGTGGTCTCATCCTGCTGCAGTAAAGAGTGTAGATGAGTGGAAAGAAATGTTTGAAACGCGTGGCCCAGATGGGTTGTTGTTTGCTTTGCAAGCACAATATGTAAGTGGGTTAACTGGGCTGCAAGGGGGGAAGGATTTGGAAGCTGCCTTTGATCAACTACGGCTTTGGGTAATTGGGTGTGCAATGACTTCAGGTTGGGAATCCACGGCTTTGCTGGAGTTGGGAAACGTCCTGTTGCGCAATTTGCGCGTACATCATTATCATGTACGAGACCGTATCCCACGGGGAGCACTGCTGGACAAATTGAAGTTGTCCAACTCTTCGTCAGACGAAGTAGCGAAAGCGGCGATTGCGATTGGTAAGAAAGGAAAAGGAAAACGGCAATTCTTTTCAGCTTCTGCAAAAGGATACAAGGGACAGGGAAACGCCAGGGCAGAGAGAAATCATTGACTGGCGTTCTTTCTGCCTTCTCCCCCGCCAGTCACGTCGATATTCATACCTCAGTTTGGCAAACAGAAGATCTGCACGGCCAAGAATCCGATTCGCTCACGAAAAGAACTTACAACACTCGGACACCAAATGCGAAAAATGCAGCGCGACGCATTGCCGACAGAATTTGGAGACTCCAACCTACAGCCTCGAAAACAGACAATGAATACCTTTGCCAAGGCTGTGCTCAAAAATCTGGCAGCAGGAATAGGGAGAAAGAGAGCTCACACCAGAGAAGAAGGTGTTACTGCAAACGAAGCAGAAATTCTGCTCCAAGATCTGGTCTCAATTATGTGGGCTCGATCCACAACAGCCCAAAGACGCCACCTGTGGAACAGGTTGGTAAGATGGACTTCAGCCCAGGGATTACCTCTGAACGCCGACTCAGCAGCGCTATTCGTAATGGCAACCCGTGTCAGCCCTCAAGCACAGTTGGCTTATGCGAAAGGAATATCAGCAATGTTGGGGTATTTGGGGCTCGACAATCTCCCTATTTTGAATGTAGCAAGGGCTCTCCGAGCCGTTGGGGGAAACATTCCCATTCGACAGGCATTGCCGATGGACAAGAAGGTTCTCTTGAAGTGGGCGCAAGAGCAGGACCCAGCCCTCTGTTTGGCGGCTCTATTAGCATGGAAGTCGGCGAGCAGGTGGGGAGAAGTCGCAGCTCTGGGATCGTCCCAGTTTCTACTGGTCCAGGAAGAGGAGGTGATTGTGGACTGGGGCACAACCCCGAAAGGAAAACGGGCCAACCCTTTTTCTCCGTCACGCTGGACAGTGATAAAAGGCGACCTGACCAGAGTAATTGCGACACTTGTCCGAAGCTTAGGCAGTTTTCAAAGTCTGACCCAAGTAAGCACGGCCGAGCTAAACGCGCTTTGGAACAAGGATCCTCGAATGCGGCCGTTCTCCGGTCACAGTATCAAGCGAGGAGCTCTTTCACATCTTTTCCAACTGTTGTCTCAAGGTGTCCCTCTACAAGATTGGCTTATAGCGCGTTTAGCGAAACATCAAGGGGCATCGGGTCTTCCCGAAATGACCATAAGATATGGAGGCGATCCAATTGCGTTAGCGCGTGCCCTGAAGACTGGGGAAGTGACGCGATATTTATGAGTTCACACAACAAGCATACTCTGACCCGGCGTGCCCATTGTTCCAGAATCCCGGCAACAGATGAAGAAAGAAACGCTCCACTGCACGCTACAAAGGTGCAACCTTTACAGGTTGAGAAGCTGAAGCTAAGAATGAGGAAATGCGTACGGGAACGTTTTGATCTCGTTTGGAATGCAACTTTTAATCCCCCGTCTTCTCAATCGTTACCAATGAGAGGTATCCGTTCTTCATTCAGTGCTGCTCATGCAGAACAATTGGTGAAGTGTGATATTGCTGCTCCTGCAACGGGACCAGGAACCTTGATGTCTGTACCTTTCACGGTGTTGGAAGAGAAGCCCTCGGGCTTGAGACAGAGGTTTATATTATGGACACGTGAAGCAAATGAAAACTTGAGGGCTTCATACAAAGCTCAGGTGCCGTTAGAACATGTTTCTAAGTACATACATGTAGTATCGAACGAGTGTGCATCCCTGAGGGACTTACGGTGTGGATTCTATCAGGTAGAAATACCTGAGGGTTCGCGGAAGCATTTTCGATACACCGACGATAAAGGCAGATGGTTCGAACTAACCCGGTTGCCTATGGGACACAGTTGTGCTCCAGAACTTATGCACACCCTGACATCAACCATTGGAGGGCACCCGGACTATGTCAAGGAGGAATACAGGGCCCAAGACGTGACTGTCCATACCTGGATAGACAATATTCGTCTAACGGGGAGCGAAAGGTCGGTAAAGGCAGAAACAGCCCGTCTGGACAAGACGGCGCAGGGAGCCGGTGTGACTTGGAAACCGGAGGACAGCGAGGATGCAGCCTCCGTGTATGATTTTATCGGGGTAAGTTTTGACCACACAAAAGGTGAAGTTTCGCCTTCAAAAAGACTCTTGTCAAAGTTAGAGAGCGTGCAGTTTGATAAAGTAACTGCCGGAGAGTTGGAGTCTTTTGGAGGCCGACTCATGCACGCAAGCGCCGTATCAGGGGTACTACTTGGTCGGTTTTGGTTTGCGATTAAGTTCTTGCGGCGAGTCATTAACAGCCTCAACTCCGGGAAAAGAAGCGCTTCCTCTCTTGTAAGTATCCCTCCTTCCGTTCAAAAGGAGTTAAAACTTTGGCGTGCTGCTGTTGGAAAACCGCTCAAAGTACAAAATATCCTTCCATGCACCCCATTTGATGTTTTTGTTGATGCTTCACTGCGAGGATGGGGCATGGTTGCAATCGACAACACTACTAAGGAAGTAATCGTCGCAGGCAATGCATGGACTGATGCTGAATCCTTGTTGCACATCAACATTCTAGAAGCGTTGGCGTTCCGCAACGCAATATTTGCTCTGCCTCCCGCTTTTCTGAGTAATAACGTTCATTTTAAAGTCGATAACACGACTGTAGCATCCGCAGCAAGGAAGGGTATGTGCATGGCCTCAAAACCCTTAAATGAGGCTATTGTAGCAGCTTTGTCAAGACTGCGTGAAGTGGGGGCCACCTTCACAATTGCTTGGGTGCGCTCTGCGTCGAATATTGCGGATTTACCTTCCCGCATGTCGCCCCAGCTGCTTTCTTCCAGGAATGGAAAGAGGGTAGTTGAACAAGCGTTGCGGAAGTTTTTTACACGCGATGGGGTTCGTTCTCGTTCGGAAGGTTAGGTTCATCCTGCCCGGCCGAGACGATTTCCCCTTCGCTTCTTTACTGCGCGTCCCCTTTCCGTTCACATGCATGCAAGATGGAATTCTCGTAGTTTAACTGAGGGAATTCCGATATTGCAAGCATACCTTCACAGGTTCCCCCTCCCCGTTTACACACAACACGTCCCGTTCTTCTTTTTCCCTCCCTCCCCACCCTGGTTCGTTCTCGTTCGGAAGGTTAGGTTCATCCTGCCCGGCCGAGACGATTTCCCCTTCGCTTCTTTACTGCGCGTCCCCTTTCCGTTCACATGCATGCAAGATGGAATTCCCTTGAGTGGGTGAAGTCGGAATGCAATCCTGCTGATATGCCATCGCGCGTTCCGCCCATCAGGATGACCCGTGACAATCAGGACCAGGTTCTACAGGCGGTGAGGCGTTTTCTGGGCCAACATGCGTAGTGGAGGCGGAAAGTGACCTTGTCTTCGGCAAGGCTTTTTCGTTTCCCACAGTGTTTGTTTTCCGTTTTCTTGGTTTCACGCACGCCTTTTTCGTCTTCTTGCTTTCCATTCTTCATGTGGTAGCACCGGCTAAACTCGGAGGATAGCTCGATTCCCTGCAGAGTTTGTTCCAAAATTTTAAAATTCAAAAAACCCATTTTTTTTCCGGAAGCAAAATTTTGGCCATTTCCAAAAAGGCACAAGGTTTTGACCCTGCATGATAGTTGGGTGCCAACTACACCTTGTCCGGGAGCGTCCAACTACACCTTGTCCGACAAGGTGTAGCTCAGACAAGGTGTAGACCCGCCAAAAATTTTGGGTTCAAAATTTGGGTGAAATTTTTTGAGCTGAAAATTTTGGGTCAAAAATTTTGGGCTCAAAATTTGGGTGAATTTTTTTGGGTTGAAAATGTTGGGTTCAAATTTTGGCTGAAGATTTTTGGGTCAAAATTTTTGGTTCAAAATTTCTGGGTTCAAAATTTGGGTGAAAATTTTTGAGTTAAATTTTGGGTTGAAAATTGGGAAATTTTTGGGTGAAAATTTTTGGGTCAAAAATTGGGTTGAAAATTTTTCTAATTTATTGGGAAAAATAAATTCCCTCTGGTGGAAATGGCTGGAGGAGCGTGACGATAAATTTCGTTTATTTTTTGACAGGATTCCGTTGTGTTTACACAGGCCGGACAAAAAAACGAATTTATTTTTTCCGATCTCGGAATTTATTTTGCGCCGCCAGCTATTTTCAGTCGAAACAAATAAATGAAATTTATTGTCCCTAGGGAAATAAATTCGTTTATTTTTCCGACTGAAAATAGCTGGCGGCGCAAAATAAGGTCGTAGGCAGAAATCTGTAGGGGAGACCCCTCGCAAATTTTTTTTTCTCCCTGTGGTGAGTGAAATCGCGTGTTTTGAGCTCGTTTTGAGTCTAATTCATCCTTTCTGATCCATATCAAGACCTCGCAGAAAGAAAACCGCAGCACTTGTCAGCAGCGCTCATCCAACAGTCCTACCCAGCACGACATCACCTGTGCAGTCCTTCATGCAAGCGCCCATGCAAGCAGCATCGTATGTTGTGAACTACAACGTCAACCTGCCGGGACTCCCCCAGTTGCAGCAGAACAACCAGGCACATTGATCTGTGACCCGTCACTTACCATGCAGGGTCAAAACCTTGTGTCTTTTTAAAACGCTCCCGCGGGGCCGATGGAGCCCTAAAAGTTTTTTTGGAAAAAAAAAATTTAGCTCAACTTCCTCAAAAATTACTGCAGAGTTTGTTCCAAACTTTTAAAATTCAAAAAACCAATTTTTTTTCCGGGGAGACACACACAAGGTTTTGACCTGCATGTTACAACAACTCCACTCCTACACAACGTTCTGCTACGCAATGTCTCAGACACACAACGTTCTGCTACGCAATGTTCTGCTAAACACCAATTTACTGCAAAGCAATATCATGCAGGGTCAACACCTTGTGTCTTTTTGGAAATGGCCAAAAAAAAATTTCGGAAAAAAAAATGGGTTTTTGAATTTTAAAAGTTTGGAACAAACTCTGCAGCATTTTTTGAGGAAGTTGAGCAATTTTTTTTTTTTCCAAAATTTTTTTTAGGGCTCCATCGGCCCCGCGGGAGCGTTTTAAAAAGACACAAGGTTTTGACCCTGCATGATATGCTCAACGTCTTACACAACGTTCTGCCGTGCACATTAACGTTCTTCTGAGGGAGGCCCGAGGGGGGGTTTGCAACCCCGAGCCACGAGCGGAGCGAGTGGCGAGGGGTTGCAAACCCCCCCGAGGGCCTCCCGAGGGACTAAAACCGACACCGAGGCAAAATTGGTGGAAATTATTGCCGAATAAATGATTTTATTGGGAAAAATAAATTCCTGAGGATGGAAAGAAAACCATACTGCTTTGCAGTTATGTTGGTGTCTTAAAACTGACACCTCGGCAAAATAAACGGAAATTATCTTGCCGAATAAATGCTTATTATTCGGGGAATCAGCCCATCCGAAGATGCTAAACCAGTATTGTGATCAATACTGCGACCCAGGAGTTGGTGAGTTGGGAGTTGGGTCCGAAAGTTTGGTGGTAAGTGACCTTGGCTTTCGTCAAGGCTTTCCGTTTTTCCACAGCATTTATAAAGTACAAACATGCCGATTCTTGCTTTCCCCTTTTCATAGCTGGCAGCTTAAATCGAAGGACAAGGCCGATTCCCTAAATATTTTTCGGAAATTTCTGAGTTTTTTGCACTGGCATGCCTTCATGTTGCAAAAAAAAGGCAGCCTATCAGGATGTGGATGGGTGTGGTGGGACACATGGAGCTGGTCTTCTTTCTGAGCACATCCCAAATTTTTGACCCAAAAAACTTGACCCAAAAATTTTGACCCAAAAATTTTCAGCCAAATTTTGAACCCAAAATTTTTGACCCAAAATTTTCAGCCAAATTTTGAACCCAAAAAATTTTCACCCAAATTTTGAACCCAAAATTTTTGCCAAAATTTTCACCCAAATTTTGAACCAAAAATTTTCACCCAAATTTTGAACCCAAAATTTTTCACCCAAATTTTTGACCCAAAGTTTCAACCCAAAATTTTCAACTCAAAAAATTTCACCCAAATTTTGAACCCAAAATTTTTGACCCAAAATTTTGACCCAAAAAATTTCACCCAATTTTTCAACCCAAAGTAGAGATGGACTAACCCAAAATAGCATGCAGGGTCAAAACCTTGTGTCTTTTTAAAACGCTCGGATTAAGCCACTTCCTCGGAATCGTAGAACACCTTTTGGTCCATGTCACGGGGGCTCCCAGGGAAACAGAGAGGTAGGAAGAAGGGAGCTGACAATATTTTATTCTCTTGGGTGTCAACCCAAGCACTTGCTGAAGCGAATGGGGATCTTAACGGGGGAAAGGACGAGCGATGCCTTCTTGCGAGGCGCTGCAGTCATCCCAGGGATGGGTGGGTGGGAAAAACAAAAGAGTCGAGGGACGAGGAAACCTTTCGGTGTTTAGTATGTACACTAAAACAAGGATCAATCATCTCTGCTCTCGGTCGCTATTTATTCCCGCAGGGAGCCTGAGAGAATAACATGCAGGGTCAGAACCTTGTGTCTTTTTGAAAATGGCAAAAAAAAAAAATCCGGAAAAAAATTGGGTTTTTTGAATTTTAAAAGTTTGGAACAAACTCTACAGTAATTTTTGAGGAAGTTGAGCAATTTTTTTTTTTTCCAAAATTTTTTTTAGGGCTCCATCGGCCCCGCGGGAGCGTTTTAAAAAGACACAAGGTTCTGACCCTGCATGATAACATGCAGGGTCAAAACCTTGTGTCTTTTTGGAAATGGCGAAAAAAAAAATTCCGGAAAAAAATTGGGTTTTTTGAATTTTAAAATTTTGGAACAAACTCTGCAGTAATTTTTGAGGAAGTTGAGCAAAATTTTTTTTTTCCAACTTTTTTTTTTGGGGTCCATCGGCCCCGCGGGAGCGTTTTAAAAAGACACAAGGTTTTGACCCTGCATGATAAGCCACTTCCTCGGAATCGCAGAACACCTTTTGGTCCATGTCGCGGGGGCTCCCAGGGAAACAGAGAGGTAGGAAGAAGGGAGCTGACAATATTTTATTCTCTTGGGTGTCAACCCAAGCACTTGCTGAAGCGAATGGGGATCTTAACGGGGGAAAGGACGAGCGATGCCTTCTTGCGAGGCGCTGCAGTCATCCTCACCGCGCGTAAAGAAACCCCGTAACGCTCGTTCAACAGAATGCCTTCCCTCTCGGGAGGCAAAAACTTCCGGCGAGACTCTCGAAGGGACGTCCGCCGGGTTCTCCTTTGAGCGGACCCACGACACCGAGAACGGACAGTTCAACTCGTGTAAGCGTGTCATTGCCGACACGACTGCGTCGTTCAAACGCTGGCTGGCAGTGCACATCTTCTTCCGTGCAACTGCGGCCACCGTTGTGTTGTCCACGCGGACATCGACGCTTCCGACCCCGCTTTGCGGCAACACGGCTATGGCTCGCTCAAAAGCCAAGGCCTCGAGCTCGTTTATGTGCAGGGCACCTTCGGATTTAGTCCAGGACCCACCGAAGACGTGCATCTCACCAGTCTCGCGCGAAACAATCACGGCACCCCAGCCCTTCAACGAGGCATCCACAAAAATAAGAAACGAAGGTCCATCGGACTCAGAGGGAGGCAGGGAGGGAGAAAGAACACGTGCCTTGTGAACCGAACGAATCCAATCTTTCAATTCAGAGGCTGCACAGCGGGGCACTTGAACTTTGTCAGCCGGTGTCCGCGAACATCGATTCAGCGAGTTCGTGACCCGCCGCAGAAACTTCAACGCCCACCAAAAGGAACCGGGAAACACTCCAGAGATTGAGCTTGCGTGAAGCAGCCGTCCCCCTAGAGACTCCAGTTCTCCAGCCGTGATGCAAGACAAGTCGGCCTTGTCAAGCTTCCCGAGCAGCTTCTCTGACGGGGCGACCGTGTTGGCGCCGTGATCGAAGTCGACTCCGATGAAGTCGTATCGACATACCCCGTCGTTGCTGTCTGCTTCTTTCCATGAGGCATTTGCCTCCTTCGCCAAACAATCCATTTTCATTGTGTGGGCGGCGATCTCACGGGCGGAACCGTACAACCGGATGTTGTCAATCCAGGCATGTACACCCACGTTCTTTGCCGCGTGCTCTGGAGCAACAAAGGCCGGATCCGCGGCCAATACCGATGTCAGCGTGTGCATGATCTCTGGTGCACAGCTGTGGCCCATTGGCAACCGATTCATTTCGTACCAGGTCCCCGAGTCGTCTACGAAACGAAAATGCTTTCTTGACTCGGGTGGGATCTCTACCTGATAGAAACCTGTCCGCAGGTCGCGGGTTGTCGCACACTCGCCGAGTACCGCGTCGAGGTATTCTGACACGTGCCCCAGTGGGACATAGGCTTCATAGCCCTCGCTCTTTAGAGCGGAATTAGCTTCCTGGGTCCACAAAATAAAACGCTGTCGCATTCCTGTCGGCTTTTCTTCCACGACAGTGAACGGGACAGTTTCCAAGGTTCCTGGGGCTTGCGCTACTGAAGCAATACCGTTCTCGACGAGGGTTCGCGCGTGCGACCCTTGGAACATAGAGCATCGGGGTGTCTCTTTTTGACGCACGTTTTCTTCTTTTTTCAAGCAGGTTTTTGGTTGGAAGGTGGTGTTCCACACGGACTCAAAACGATCGCGGACGCTTTTCCGCATCCGGTTCTTCAAGAAATCAACACGCATGGGTGTAATGCTAGCAACGTGTAGCGGTGATTCCCGTTCCTCTGCCGTTCGAGGCAGGCGGGTCGCATGAGAGCGCCGTGTGATTGTATGGCGAGTTTTGAGAGGAGAGGGAGAGGCAGGAGGAGGAATCACAAGAGGGCCGTCGCGTGGGCTGTTCCCAACGCTTCGGCCATTGCTACCGAATCGCTTCCGTAACGGAGCGTCATGTCGGGAATCCCACTCCCTTGGCCTTCTTTGTGTTTCGCGAGCCGTCCAATCAACTCTAGAGGCAACCTGGCCCCTTGCTCTACCGCCTTGAAAAGGTGTGTTGTGGCTCCCCGCTTGATGCTGTGACCTGTAAAGCCGCGCATCTGGGGGTCTTTCTGCCACAAAAGTGCTAATTCTGCGGTTGTTACGGGACAGAGTTGATGGAACGGCTGCAGTGTTTGGAATAGGGAGGCGATCTCGGATGTCAAATCCCCAACCACCACAGCCCACCTTGAACGAGTGAACGGGTTGGATCTTCGCGACTTCGGAACTGAGGCCCAGTCTAAGACCACTTTTGAGTTTGTCACTTTCAAGAACTGGTGTGATCCTAACTGGGTCACTTCCCCCCAACGACTTGCGGTTTTCCACGCAAGAAGGGCCGCCAGCTGCAGCTCGGGTACTTGACGGCGTGCCCAAGCCACCAACTTTAATTTGGTTACCGGCCGGGCCTGGTGCACAGGAATGGCTCCCCCGACCGCTCTTAGTGCCCCCGCAAGACTGTGCAGGGACTGGGCAGGCATGCCGATATGCCGGAATGTCCCCGCTAATGCTTTTGCATAGGCGAGCTGTCCTTGCCGGCTGACCTTTGTAGCCAATACAAACAGAGCCGCCGAATCCGCGGTCAACTGCAATTTGTTTGCGGCTGTCCATCGGACTAACCGGGCCCACAAATACTGGCGCTGGGTCGAAGTGGACCTGGCCCACATTCGACTCACCAGCGATTCCAACTCTCCCCAGGCTTCCTTTGCTGGAACCACTGCTTCGTTGTTCACTCTGGAGGCACGAGTAGGGGTGATTCTGTTTTCTTTTCCTTTTTCTTCTTTTCCTATTCGACTTTGAACAAGACGAAGGACTGCTCGTCCGAAGAGAGAAACGTTTGGCGGTGAGCCTTCGTCGAATGCGCCGAAGGGCGGGGTGCTCCTTCTTCTGCGGGACGTCGAGCGTAGCCGAGGAAACGCCCTTGCGCGTGCCGGGTGAAGCGGGGAAGAAGCTAGTCAATGCCTCCCCCCCGCCTCTGCGTTTCCCGTCCGTGTTCGCGGTTTGGCCGTCTTCTGACGAGAAGGGAAAGCTGGCACGTTCTTGGCGGGGGAACACGACGCAGCTGCACGCAGCACCTCGTGAATCGAGGTGTCCTCCTTCTCCAAGCGCTGTTGCAGCACTGCCCGTGGAACCCTGTCCCGCACGAAACAGAACTGCAGCAACACTTGCCGCAAAAGGAAGTTGCCCAGAGTCAAATGGTGGGTTTTCCACCAATCCTCCATCTCCGAGGCGGCGAAGATCCAATGGCGAAGAGCAGTGAACGCGTCTTGGAGGATTTTACCCCCCGTCGAGCTGAGATACGGCACGACCCATCGGCCCTCTAGCTGCAAGACCAGACGGTGGGGATCATCTTCAACTTCGTTCACCCACTCCTTCACACCTGCAACGTCTGTCAAAGTGGGAGAAATTGGGGAAAACCCACTGTAGTGGTGTGGTCGGTGTAGCCAGGGGGAACTACGGGGAACTGACCTTGGGGTGTCTTTTTTTTTTTGTAGTGGACTTTTTCAAACGCCACGCACCGGCGCCAAACCGGGAGCTTTGGAGTGAGCAAAACGGTTCCTCTTGCTTGGGCTTTCCACAGAAGGGCCAAGCCTTTTGAAAAATGGAGCCGGGGGTGGTGCTTTCGTGGCGCCGTGACATGAAGGATTCGTTGGAAAGTAGACTCGAACGCTATCGTAGGACTCGCAGAAGTCGGTTGGCTCACGCTTGCAGGAGCCTACGTAAAGCTCGCTACCGGGCCCCTTTCAACGTTCCCCAGAGGACTGAAGGAAAAGCTCAGTTGCTAGGGCATGCAGTTTATCAAGAAGTAACTTCTTATCAGCTTCCCTTCCATGCAGACACAAGTTGGACTCAAGCACATCCTTTCGTCTATCACCGGACTCTTGATTGCGTGGTGCCATTACTACATACACTATCTGTGGGCTGTCCAAGATATCCTGCAGATCTTGATCAGGCCTCTGCCACCCGTCACGACTAACGCGATTGTTTTCAAGGACCAGTACAAGCACGCAATGGTCACCCGAAGCATGCCATTCAAGGCTAATGTTGTTGTGGGCAAACTGCTCTATGATCTCTGGAACAGAAGGATGCAGAGCCCGAAGAACCCAAGGCTTTGTCGTGTCCGAAGTCTTCCTCTCGCCAGCGAAAGAAGCAAACAAGCCAGCGCCTCTCCTTGCGCGCCATTCCGACACTCCAATCCCTCTTGGGTTTGGGCAAGAAGGTGATCCGCAATCACGTTCAGAAGCCCAGGTGGCGTTTGCATCAGCTCCTCTACTCTGGGAGAAACCGGAAGCTCTCCGGTGCATTCCAACTCGTCGGAAAGGCCAGTCGACGGCTGTATGCAAGCGGGCGGAGGTCCTGGGACTGCGAAGGCGCGACTACCCCACAAGAAGGACTCACTGTCTCTCTGTTCTGCCCCTGCGGCCATAGCCGTCTTATCCTCGGCCAAGCACCACTTTCTCCTCCTGCAACGCAACCTTGCCTTCAGCCAGCCATTATGACTGTCACTCTGGTTATCAGTTGCCGTCTTCGACCGCGACGGCCTCTGATAGTTTGGGTTAGAATGCAAATAATCTGTGGCGATTAGCGGTGTCGCGGTTATCTCTTCGTACGTGATGTGTCATGCTTTTTTTGCCTCTTTAGCTCGACTTGATCGTCGCGCTCAGGCGCGCGTTTGGTGCCTCGCTTCTTCTTCGATTGCTCGTCCGGTTCATCGGTTGCTGCACCGGCGCTTTCATACGCCGCACTTCACTTTCTGGTGCTCGTGGCACTCCCGCTCACTCCACTTTTCGTGTTCCGTAGCGTTGAACACCGCCCATCTCGCCGCACGCTCCGCCCTTCCACCTCCGTACGTAGGGAAAAGATCCATCCCCCACGCCTCGCCGCTGAACTCGTGCCGTCGTCAGCTGTGTCTCGAGCACTTCCATCGTCTCCGTACCACCACGGAAGATCGGCCTCATCTCGTACCCCGTGAGGCACGGCGGGGCTCCCACCGTTCTCAGCGACCCTATCTTCTCCAGTTTCCTGTCTGGCAGAAGCGGTCCGTCGCCGTTTCGCTCCAGCGCATCCCCGACGGGTTTTAAAAGTTTTGCGAGTACCCTCGCACACATGCTCAACGGTGTCCCGTCCGTCGTCGCTACGACACTGTCCGGAAGATCCAGTTCGGTGCACACTTCAAAGTCGACGGCGAGCTCCACCATCGAGACGTCACCCGCCACCGACCAGCACATCCCATCCAGCCAATACTGCAGCGCCCGGAACCACCTCTCTCCTCCGACCGCCGCGAAGGTCTCCGGTCTCGCTTTGAAACCCGGCCGGCGCGGGGCCTCTGATAGAACATTTCCCGCTCTCCTTACCGCAGCTGATCCTGTCACTACCTGTCAAACCGTGACTCCCAGTCTGTCCTTCCTTCTCATCCTATTCCTTCCTCTTCGGGGCACGCATAGCACATGGCGCTCTGCGCAAGTTGGGGCCGTAATACTGCACCTTTGTAGCTCTTCCGCCCCCCCTTCGCCAGGGCCGACTGCAGAAAGTGGTCGCCACAAAGGAATTACCCCCCGAAATTCACCGATTTTGGCCTGGACCAGGTGGCTTGTCTCCTGGGGTCTTTGATTTTGATCCGCTCGAATAACCCGAAACTGTCCTTATTTTGTGACGAAAAAGTGCAAAGTAGCTTAGAAACGCTCTCCAGGACCCAAAGCTGCATCCCTGAAGCACTCGGCAAAAAAACAAGAAACGAAAAAAAAAAGACACCCCCCCCCCCATGTTGAACTACGGGGGAACTACGGGGAACTGGCCCACCGACCACACCATGTAGTGAGTTTTTGTTTTTCGGGTTGAGGGGGCCTTGTGGCGCGAACTACACCGACAGTCTGCTGCTGTACACCCCTGGGAAAAGAAGAATCTCGGTCATGAACCACTGCCCGGCGCAGGGGACCTTTTGCCCGGAGTTCTCTTCCTCGTTTCCCATTCTTTGGAGCTAGTTCCCCTTCTAGAACAGAATAGAAATCACTGCTGCAAGCCACCCAACAGACGAACAAACAGGTACAGCCATACCCACACCCAAGGAAAGAACCCCAACCCGCCTTGACTGTCGACCGTAGGCACAAAACAAGGATCCTTAAAACTCGAAGCAGTCTACAATTTTACTTTTTGCCCATCGAACATTCGCCAGCGTTTTGCCCATTCTCGATAACCAAACATTCACTAATTCTTTTCCCATTGTAGAACATTCCCTAAATCGTCACTTCTGGGACTCGATACTACAACCTCCAGGCTGCGTTTTGAGCGAATGTTCTCCCATGGCAACCAGTTAGCGAAGAGTAAGCGAGAGTTCCTTGGGCAAAAAGTTAAGAACGTGTACTAAACTTATTATGGAAATGGTCCCCATTCTTTGTTTGGACGACGAATGCACCCGAGGGGCAACTTTGCAAGCCTTCATCGTTCATCGGGGGAGCCGATTCTCCAACTTCTGCTGCTTTCCGGCAACCTCTTCGCCGCTGAGTGGAGGAAACGTTCGAGGCTTTCACTTTCATCCGGATGACTCGTACACCTGCAGCGTGGGTGACGACGAGGTCTTGTAGTCCGTCCTACACCACCGGCAGACCCACGAGGTGGAGACGCCTGGCCTTAACTACTATTATACTGCACGCAACCAAATACAATCAATCAATTTAGTGAGGTGATACCATTTAGCTGATTAATGCCGTCCTTTCCGTTCTCAAATACATGTTCTGTGTTCTAGGTCACCCACCGACGACTTGTCGATCCGGCTTGGCTACGAACACGGCCCTGAACGGCGGGACTTAAGCCGCCAGCGTAGCACGGGGGTGGCTAGGCAACCGGGAATGTCCCTGACTGCTAACGACGAACGACACATGCTATGCTACGGACCGGAAGCCAACCTCACGCGATTTTTCGGACAGGGAGACATGGTTATGTCGATATGTCGACCGATACTTTTCGATATTTTTGAAATATTTGCATATCGATAGGTCGAAAGGTATCGATTCCTACGCGTGCAGGCAAAGGTACTCGTCCAGGCATAGATCCTCGGAGGCCATCCATCGTTGGCCGACGGCCCGTGCTTGAAAGCTGTGAGTTGGCACCTTAGCAACAGGTCCGATGTTTTGGTCTCGATCTGGGCGCACAATCTTCGTCAGGACGGCCAGGCAGGTCAGATACGGAGCCCATAGTGCTCCAAAAACGGACCCGGACACAGCTCCGTGCAAGCACTTCAAACAATCAGCACACACCAGTCGCAGATCCAACAACGAGACTTGTGCACATATTCATGCTTCGATATTTTCTTCGATACTTCTTTCGATATCTTTCGATATATCAATATATCGAGAAACGATATTTCGATACCGAAAAATAACTATTTTTTACCGGGAAACAAGAGTGCTTTTTTCCCCCGAGGGCTGTTTTCGCCCGAGCTGCAGGACAGGAGTATTTCACCAAAAAATCATGCTTGATGACACAGAGCAGGACCAGCAGCTCTTGGCATGGCGCTCTGTGTATCGGTCCTTAGTTCCCGGGATGGTAAAAAATGCTTTCCGGGGAAAAATAGCTATTTTTTACCGGTAGGATAAGGGGCCTCCCTTGGGATAAGGGGTCCCGAGGACAACTTTTTTCACGAGACGAGCCCGAGGGCGTCAGCCCGAGGGCGAGTCGAGTGAAAAAAGTTGTCCGAGGGACAAAAAGGCCCCTTGACCGGTGAAACGTCAGTTTTTTACCGGCTGGCTTTTTTTTTCTCGACGGCGAAGTGGGTCTTTGCACGTTAGTGGCGGTGTATCAGCTGACAGCGAAGTGGGTCTTTGCACGCTGGTGGCGGTGTAGGGGTGAGACAAGGCGCAGGCACTGCTGATCGGTTACGAAGAGAAAAAAGGGATATGCTGTGTGAAAGGCGCAAGGTGCTGCTGTTTGGTTTCGAAGAAACCGCGAGGAAACTTCCCAGCGTTTGTGCAGATGTGCTCGACTAACTCTTTCCACACAGCCGTGTAACGGGCTCTGGACTTCTCAGGAAGAACCGAATCTCCTGACGAGTCTTCTGAAGCGGACTCTTCAGATGCGCTTGGAGACGGATCGCGTTTCCTCTTCCCAGGCATTCTTTTTTTACTTCCTGGATTCCTGGGTTTTGTAGATTTTGTGGGTGTCTTGTGGTCTCCTGAGAGCAAACAACAGTCTAGGAAGCACTTTCCGAACGAGCTAAAACAGCACGCCCTTGCCCGAAGCATGCGATTCCGGGCTAATGTTGTTGCTGGCAAGTTGCTCCATGACCTGGAACAGAAGGATGCAAAAACCGAAGAACCCGAGGCTTTGCCGCGTCCGAGGTCTCCCTCCCGGCAGCGAAAGAAGCAACCCCAAGAAGACGAGCCCCCCCTGAAAAAGGTGCGCTTCGAGACAGCTAATAGCGAGGATAGTGAAAGCAGCGAGGAGATGTAGCGCAGAAACGTCACAGGTTTGCAGACTGGGTTATTTCATCAAGATGTTGGAACCGTTTGACCGTCGAGATCCCACAAATTTCGCTTTCCAATTTCCGGAGGACGTGTGCCGTCTTGTTTTTTGGTCGTTTTATTTTGTTTTTACGCAGTGTCTTCTTCTTCATCCTCTTGGCTTTCCGACCTTCGTGGGCCAAATATCATCAGAATTGTCCACATTGTGTGACAGAAAGGTGCAAAGTCGCTAGGAAGTGCTCGCCAAGATCAAGAATCACAGCCCTGAAGTACTCAGCAAAAACTGAAAAAGCAAAAAAAAAAACGACACCCCCCCCCCTGGTTGAACTACGGGGGAACTACGGGGAACTGGCCCACCGACCACACCAATAAGGAGGCTTTTTGTCCCGCCGGGACAATAACCGGGGAAAAAATCCTATTTTCTCCCGGTTATTGTCCCGGTTATTGCATGCAGCACACTCAAGGAAGATGGCAGGAAACTGGCCCAAAACCAGGACCAACCCGAAGAAGCAACTTCTCATCAGCTTCCTGACATGCAGACACAAGCTTGTCTTTGCTCCAGTTTTGGCAGGACTTGATACCTCGCCGTTCAGCTTGCTGCACAAGCGCATCCTTTCGCCAATGACTGTCTGCATCGAATCGCCAAGGAATCCTTTTGATGAAGTCATTGCGTTCTGCCTGCCACTTTTTCCTGTCGTCATGAGAAACTTGCTTCGCCTTGTAGTGGGTCAACTTCAGCAAACCGCATCGGTCTTTCCTCGCCTGGATAGTTTCTATCCTTTGCGCAGCATATTGCTGAATTGTCTTTGGGTAGGGCTGGTGAATGCTCAGGTGAGCGTTGGTGCTCGATAGCTTTGCCCTGATGCATTCATCGCGGATGCGCGTGTTTGTCTGCTGTTGCAGGTGACGTTTCATGGATCCAACGGTGCCCTCTATGAGACTCGGTCCTAGCTTTACGGGTCTTGGGGTATCCGCTGTTGCCTTGCTGTACATGGTCAGCTCTGCAACAATGCCGCAGGCAAACCTGTGGGCAACAGAAGACAGGAAAGCTGAATCTGTTGCCTCGTCTATGGGTTTAATGGTTGGCATCTGCACGCCGGGACCTCCGTAATAGCTCGCAATAGAGCCAGCCGCGTCTAAGTGGGCTTTCATACGCCGAATGAACTGCTGAACGGAGTTCCGCTGGCACACAAACTTTACTTCCGGGGCCTTCGTAGGAAATGTCACACCTCGTCTCGCTTTTTCCATCCACAGCGGATTCCCGAAAATGTCCTTTCCAGTTCGAATTTTTGTGAAATAGAGACCCAGGGTAGCCATCAAATCGCTGGCAAAGCCGGCAGTAAAGTCGTCGTCGAGTACTTCTTCCCCAGCGTACTGCCAGATTCGCCTCAACGCCGGATATGCAATGATCTCAAATGCTAAACCTATTCGACGGAAGCGCTCCTGGGTACCACGAGGAGTCAGGTACATGACGATATTCTTCTTTTTTTTCGAATACTCTGTCGTTTCATCAAAGCTGCCGAGGAAGTCCAAGTACCATCCCAATAGGGTCTTCTGACCAACGGTGCATGATAGAGACCACGCGGCTGCCCAGGACGTTCCGAATCTCCCTGTCGTCGCCCTCTGCCACAACACACCTTTCAACTCCGGGCCGCCCTGTTCCCGCAGCCATACAGCAAATGCAGGTGAAGATGCCACGTCGTTCGCTGCTGCACACAGGAACGTCATCTCCTTCCCAATCTTGAGCTCGGTCACAACCCTGCTCATCGTCCGATGCAACCTGTGCACTGGTTCGTATACCCGGGGTTGTTTGAGGCCCCCCACACCTGCTCCGCGGTCCGTAAACATACAGCAGAAGCGGTCTTGCTCGAAAAAGGCATCAGGGCCGAGAACGCCAAGCCCTCGAAGTTCTTGCGTGAGAGACGAGAAGTAGCAACAGATTTCTGTCACTGCGTCTTCCACCATGCTGCCATCGTGCACGGTTGAAAGGCACGCCTTCAGGAAATGGTGCCTTTGTGATGTTCCTTGCATCCAAGTTGCTGTCAAGTGGATTGCATGCCAATTCTCGTTAACAGGTGTGCTATCGTGCTGCAAGGCGACATCCTTGTCTTCGATGGCACACAAAAACGAGATATCACGCGCAACCAGGTTGCTCTGCCATGCTCGCTCAACCCTGAAACGACTCACTTTTACTCGCTGGATAATGAGGAGTACCCGGGGTATGCGTCGGATCTTGACATCTTCCGCCATCAGGCTGTCTACGATACCTCGCAGTTCTCCGTCGGCCAGGCCTCCGCCGTCCGTCACCACAGCGCGATTCTTGTCGAGGACTGGTACAAGCACGCAATGGCCGCAACTGAGCTTCCACAAGTCCTCTCTGAGAACAACAGGACAGTCGGCCAGACAAACTGTTGAAGGGGGGCCGGTAGCGAGGCGCACATATGTCCCAGCAAGCGCGTAGCCAACCGACTTCGCAAGTCCTACGATAGCGTTCCAGTCAGCATTCTCGACGAGAAAACCTTCATGGCGCATTCCACACGGCTTCACGAAAGTAACGTCAATCTTCATCTCCCCGTTGTTCCAGGCTTTCCTGACTCGCTCTCGTTCCTTTTCCTGCAACAAACCCCTGCATTGGTTTTGAACACACCGACATTACAAACGTTAATTTCTCTTCGTCAGCTAGTCGAATACCCGAGTTGCCGCCGGATAGACAGGCCGTCGCTTCCAATGGACATCCAGAACAAAAGAGAATTGAGACAACAAAAAACTATAATTGATCGTCGGGAACACACAAAAAAAGAAATGCCTTTACGATGGAGGCTATCACCAGAAAGCTAGATTTTTGCCTCTTTGCGTGGGTTCTCGACCTCTGCTTCCTCGTCTGCCTTTCGTTTGAAGCCAACCATTTCAAACATCTTTTTGGCGTTGGCCTTTTCTTGTTCGGACATGCCCCTTGTGAGATCCTTCCTGGCCGCCACCTTCTTCTTATTTTTAGCAGCTTCTTTTTCTCTGAAAGCTTTTAGGTCTGCTTTCGCGTTCTTTGACAGCTTCTTGGCGAACTTCGGGCATCGACAACCGTGTCGTACAAACGACGTCCCGTCAGAAAGCCTGTCCGGCGGGTTGCTGACCTTTGTGCCACAAATACAAAGCACCCAAGAGGGTCCGAACTTCAGCCCCACCTTGCCGAACCTGTCACACAGCGCCTCCTCCAACTTGTTCGTAATCATCGAGCTACTGTCCGCCCGCGATGTGTATGAGTTGTCGTGCACTTCCGCGTCGTGTGTTAGCAGGTGCTTTCGGACGTGCTTTGCCGAGTGCTTTTTCAGCTCCAAACGGACCACTATATGGAGGTTCAACTTCTTTTCGACGACCTTTTGTAGTCCCGCGTCGTTGAGCACTTCCGTCTCGTCGTCGCGCTCCTTATAAAACCAGCGACGTGCGACACCGGTAGCCCCCCTAAGGAAAGGAGCGTCTTTCTTTTCTGCAAGCTGGTTTCCGCATTCCAGCAGGTGCGGCCGTATTGTGGACTCGTGGAACGTTTGCAGCGAGCCGTTAGTCATAAAGTCGGCGTTGTACTTCATGTCTTCTTCCTTCAGGTCGATGGTGTCGCTTTCTTCGGTCTCGCTGTTGTCGTTCTCCTCACGCTCTTCCGTCGTGCGGACTTGGAGATATTTCGTAAAGCAGTGAAACGTAACGCCGATACAGAATTGCATTTTACGCTTTTGAATTTTGTTTCGTGCCTTTATTTGGGTACTTTCTTTTGTAGCCAGTTCAATGGAAACGATCATTTTACGAGAGAGATGATTTGCGCTTTATTTAGAGTTCGAGCTCGCTTGAGATTCCGGATGCAAAAGTCACCTGTAAGGCGATTGCATCGTATTGGGGTCACATTTCGTTTAGGCTACAGCAGCAGATGTTAGAACACAGAGAAGCATTTCATAAAGCTGTCTAGCTTTATTATGCAATGCTTCTCTGTTAAATTTAGGGTCAACGACAAAACGGATTCTATATAACTGGATTACGACAAAGTGGATTATTAGTGGATTATAATCCAGTAATAATCCACTTTGTCGCTTTTGATAATCCACTTTGTCGCTTCTGACAACCGGCATGAATTATATAGGGGGACCCTTTCACAAAAAGTTCCCACAGGGAAAGTGACTATTTTGAGCTGTTTGAGTTCATTGAAACCATCAAAAGTGAGCTTAGGTCCGTCATACGGGGCGACAAAGTGGATTAGGCGACAAAGTGGATTGGCGACAAAGTGGATTATAATCCACTTTGTCGTAATCCAGTTATATAGAATCCACTTTGTCGTTTTCCCTAAATTTAAACGCGCCGGTTTGAAGACCCCTGGCGCCCCTGTCCACCAACACCCCCAAAAAGCCCCAAACCCTTTAACTAACTCCAAAGCCCCCGCAGTCTGAGGGAAACATGAGACCTATGCCCCTCAAGAACCACCAAAAAAAAAGGACACCCCAAGGCCAGTTCCCCGTAGTTCCCCCGTAGTACCCCATGGTTATACCGATCACACCACTTATTGTCCCGGCACCCCTCGGAAACTCTGAAGGCCGGAGGGAAAAAAAAAGCCATCCGGTAAAAAAGTACATTTTTGTACTTTTTTTCCCGGCAAAAAAAGCACGATTTCCCGGATATTCTTAAAGGCAAATTACAACCAATAGGCGTCCAAAAACGATGGAAACCACGAAAAACTGCCGACAGAGCGCCATACCAAGAGCTGCTGGTCCAGCTCTGCGCCATCAAGCATGATTTTTGGTGAAATACTCCTAGGGGTTGTACTTTTTTTCCCGGAAACAAAGCGCCATTTTTCGGACTTTCCTAAAGGCAACCTGCAGGCAACGGATGTCCAAAAGTGCAGCACCCACGAAAATCTGTTGACAGAGCGCCATCGCAAGAGTTTCTCATCCAATTCTGTGTCATCAAGCATGAGTCGTGGTGAAAAGGAACGCGCTCGCCCTGCAGTAGCAGAGACGAGTGCACAGCACTTGCAGCCATGGTGTGTGCGTGTATGTGGGCATGTGTATGTTTGCCCATAGACTTTCACATCCCCAACATTAGTCGTTATTTGCCTGCACACATGCTTAGATCTGGTGACGTTTCTTCTTTCTTGCTTTGCGCTGTGGTCGGGAAGAAAACGTACACACCCGGAAAAAAAATCACGTTTTACCGGGAAAAAGAGTGTGCTGGCCCTCAAAAAATGTTTTCCCCTCGGGAACATTTTTTCGGGCCAACTTTTCCCCCTCGGGCTGTTTTCGCCCTCGGGCTGATGCCCTCGGGCGAAAACAGCCCTCGGGGGGAAAAAGCACTCTTGTTTCCCGGTAAAAAATAGTTATTTTCGACTGATCGATATCTGACCGCCGCTGTGCGTTGAAAAGATATCGATGCATCGACATAACCATGGAGAGATAACCTACAGGCAAATTTGGATGAATTCGCAGCCCGCAACACAGCAGTCACAGGTCTGGAAAGGCAACCGAGTGGGCCACTTGGCCAGTGCACAACATCAGGTCTAGCCCAACGATACCGATCACCACGAGCACGCCTAAATGCTACTACTAAGTTCACAAACAAACAAAGGGTCGAAAGGCACCATTCTGTACGCCCATTCGGGACCGTCGGAAACACAAAAAACAAACCATGGCCTCCAGTGGTGCAAGTCACCACGCGCTTTTTTGAGATGCACAAACTGTTCCCCCCCGTCCCTCTCCATCTGATCCGTTGCGGCGCACCGAGCGCAACACATCAGAAATACTCCTCCCGTCAACCAACCGTCGGCAGGAAGCCCGGCAGAAATCAACGAACACCGGGGCAGTGTTGTCGGGGCCTCCTACTCTCTGTTTTTTAGTAGAGTGCAAGTTTTTGTATGTAGTAATACATCCGTGCTCACGGGAACATTTCCGGAACAACAGTGAAAGAGAACGAAGCCAACGAAAAAGCGCCTGGGTGGGGGAGGGAACCTCCCCCACCCAGAGAGGATCATACCCCGAACAGGCGAAGAGCAAGGCGCTTTTGTCTGTTGTCAAGTTAAACACCTTTGGCCAGTTGATGCTGATCGTCCGCTACTTCGCTTATCACTGCAAGCTTCAACTCCGGAAGCGTTCTCTGAACGAAGCAATCACCACCAAATACTCCGTGGGAAATGCTCGAGGTGGCCGCCAGTTGCGAGTACCAAAGAAAGAATGTGCCATAGCCCACGACAGAGATGAATCTGGGTCTCAATGCGTGGAAGCATGCGAAACAGAGGAAGATCCGTTTCGCGTGCTCGCTCGCACTGGCGGAAACTCCAACGCTTCGTTGGCTGTGGATGCCGGTCGGTTCGACTTCCCACTTGTGTTTACCCTGATTCTTATTCAGGTACGTCTTTTCTACACTGTGGGGTGTTCTACCGAGTAACGCCTCTTTTGGTTTGGCTGGCCAGCGACAACACTGCTAGGTGCGCATCGTTTGATGCTTGCTTGCGTTTCTCTGCTTCGTGTAATATGATCCGAACCCTCTTTGCGAAAATCCCTTTTGAGCCAGTCCACTCTTATTTTCTGGAAGTGCATTGAATTGCCTGCTGCTGTCTATCACAGTCTATCTGATGCAGATTATCGCCATTTTTTCCCCCTTTGCATTCTAACCCAAACCTGAAGCACGACACGATCGGAGAGGTAGTCACCGAGTGACTTATGGAGGCCATCGCTACAGATATTCTGCATTCTAGCCTCAACTAACCTCAACTATTGCTATCACACTCTATCAGGAGTCCGTCAGCTGGGGGTGAACTGGTTCACCTTTATCAACACCCTTGCGCTTAACCTTGTCGTACACTTTGCGACCCTGCCGAACCATTCGCTGCCGAAACCCAGTTCCTGGCGAAAGCGCCATTGCGGAAGTCTTCACTCTCACTCTCGTGGGGTCGGCACATCTTTTTCTCTCTCATTCGAACTCTTGTTGCGTCAATGGTGTTGTCCTTTGGCACAGGGTGCCGATCTCTTCGTTCAAATACAGCCGTTGCACACTTGTTCTTGCCAGATGCTGGCAAGAAGTGCGGTGCGTGTGGGCGGTATCGCCAAGGGGGTTTCATCGGACACTCAAGTGAGCTACATTACTTCACGCTCTTGTTGCGTCAGTGGTTTCGCCCGTTGACAGAGTGAACCGGGGGCCTCTAGTTGCTATGCAATGCGGGCCACAGCCGTTGGGGGGTATTGACGAAGGGTATCACCCAGCTAGTCGGTACTTTGCCGCTGTAGGGTCCCCTCTGCCTCGTGGGGAGTCATGAGTACCATACTATGCCCGCCTTTCGCCACAACAGGATTACTTTTTAGGCCGCGACGGAACCTTTTTTGCTCGACAGTACCTTTTTTTAGTACTAACAATCTTGTGGGTTGCCCTTCAATGTATTGTGCAGGCTAAAAAGACGTAGGCAGCGTGTTTTGGTGGTTGATCAGAGTTCCTTACCTGAATACACACAGGGTAAATACAAGTGGGAAAACGATCAACCGGCACGCACAAAACAGAGGCTCAGATTTTCATCTAAAAGACACCTCTACAACACAAGCTTTCAACAGTATCGAAGCAACATCACACCCCCCTCAAGTCTCTCACAACGGAGCACACGACAAATTCAGCAACCGCTGCGACAGGGAAGAAATGGAAAAGGGGTGGCGCACCGAAGGCGACGAAACGAAACTACTTCTTGGCGTCGCTACTGGGCGCGGTGGGGCGCCGGAGAGGTCGGCTCGGGCGCGCTGGAAGGGGCGTGGACAGGGTGCAGCGGGCCGCGCTGCGGCCGGACGACGACGAGATTACCGTGCGCCGGAAGCTGCTGCTGATGACCCCTGTGGCGGCTGCCCTCGTCCTATTCGCAGCCGTGTTCTCTTAGCCTCTGGCAGGCAAACCAGCCACAAATTCTGTTGCGAATCTCAGCATCAAACCGAAACTGTTCTAGCAAACGTACCCCCCTCCTCTTTAAGACACTCACAAGCTGCGACAGGGAAGAAACGGAAAACGGTTGGGTTGTGGGGTGGAAACCCAGAGCGCACCGAAGACGACGAAACGAAACTGTTTCTTGGCGTCGCGAGTCCTTTGACGCCGCCGCCGCAGCGGGATGCGGTGGGGCGCCGGAGGGGTCGGCTCGCGGGCGCGCTGGAATGGGCGTGGACACGGGTGCAGCGGGCCGTGCTGCGGCCGGACGACGACGAGATTACCGTGCGCCGGAAGCTGCTGCTGATGACCTCGTCCTGTTCGCAGCCGTGTCGATGCTGGCCAGCCTGGCGAATATTTCTCTTAGCCTCTAGCAGGCAAACCAACCTCAATTTCTGTTGCGAATCTCAGCATCAAACCGAAACCGTTCTAGCAAACGTACCCCCCTCCTCTTTAAGTCACTCACAAGCTGCAACAGGGAAGAAACGGAAAAGGGGTTGGATTGTGGTGGGGTGGACACCCGGAGCGCACCGAAGACGACGAAACGAAACTGTTTCTTGGCGTCGCGACCCCTTCGACGCCGCCGCCGCAGCAGGATGCGGTGGGGCGCCGGAGGGGTCGGCTCGCGGGCGCAGCGGAATGGGCGTGGACACGGGTGCAGCGGGCCGTGCTGCGGCCGGACGACGACGAGATTACCGTGCGCCGGAAGCTGCTGATGACCCCTGTGGCGACTGCCCTCGTCCTGTTCGCAGCCATCTCGATGCTCGCCAACCCGGTCGGCGTCTTCGCCAGCTGGGGCGTCTCGCCCTTCAACTTCGTCTGGTCGCTGTTCTGGCTGACATACGTCCTCGTCACCAAGTCACTCACCCACCGAGAACTCGAAGTCGGCCTCGCAGGGTACACCCTGCTCGTCTTGCTCTACGACCTCAGCACATTCGCGTATCTCTCCGCTCGGTCTTGGTCCCTGGGCATCCTCATTCTCGACACCATCCTCGTCTGCAAAATGGAACGGTACGTCACCGTCCAACACATCACAGTCATAAGCTTGTGGCTCATCGTCACGTACGCGGAGGAGGCCACCCGCTTCGGACTCCTCGAATACGTCACGAATTCGCGAGTCCGCGAGTCTCGGGAGAAAGTGTACGACTGCGAGGACAAGCCGTGCGCGAGGGATCTCGGCAGCGTCATCGGGCTGTTCTGCATCAGCTTCGGGGTGTTCTACCTCGACTACTTCATCACGCGAGGCTTCGCGTCGCGGGTGCACGAGGAGAAGGCGAAGGTGCAGGCTTCGATCGACGCCGCACACCGCATCGCGCTGTCGCTCGCGGAGTTCGACTTGGAGTCGGCCCGGGCTGATCTCGAGGCCTGCGCGGACCTGCCGGAGCAGCTGAGCGCGTCGTTCCGCGACATCGTGCGGAATTTGGAGGCGTACCGGCCGTACCTGCCGGATGCCCTGTTCGACGAGCTGCACAACAAAAAGTACGTCGGCGGCGGCGACTCGATCTCGAGCGGGCAGCCGGGCGTCAACACCGGGAAGGCGTGCATCGTCTTCACCGACATCGAGTCTTCAACAGCGACGTGGGAGGACTGTCCGGATGGTATGAAGCGCGGGTTGAAGCTGCATAACTCGGCCCTGCGGGAGTGCATCAAGCAGCACAACGGGTACGAGGTGAAAACCATCGGAGACGCGTTCATGGTCGCGTTTAGTTCGGTCGACGAGGGCGTGCAGTTCTCGCTCGACGTGCAGACCGCGCTGCTGAAGGTCGCGTGGCCGGCGGCGCTGTACGAGCTTCCGCTGTGCGCCCGCGACGACGGCGGGGTCTGGGGCGGGCTTCGAGTCCGCATCGGGCTGAACTTCGGGCCAGTCGTGGTCGAGACCAACAGCGTAACCGGGCGGCTCGACTACTTCGGGAACACCGTCAACGTCGCCGCACGCATCGAAGGCGCCTCCGTCGGAGGGCTCACCGCACTGTCCGACACCGTGTTACTCGACGTCTCCGACGAGGTTCTCGAGCAAGCAGTCCCCCTGCCCATCGGGCACGTTGTGTTGAAGGGTGTCTCGCAGCCGACGGCGTTGTACCTACTGGTCCCCCGGCGGCTGCGGGCAAGATCCACCCGGGCGGACGAAGTGCTGCGGAAGAGGGCGGAGGGGACAGCCCCGGCCAAGCGGAAGCCGTCCGCCACCTCCGCCCCGGACTCCACGAACTTGCTCCTCGCGAGCTTCGGGAGGGACAAGACGTTCCGGGAGCAGTTGGAGCGCGTTCCGTGCGCCACCATCTGCATGGTCCAGGTGTTCTTCACCTCGAGCGAGTCCCGAGAAGTGCCCCGGCTCCAGCAGTTGGTCAACGATCGATTGTCCCGAGTCCTCAGCTCCCTCGATCGATCCGATGGTACGGTCATCTCCGTGTTGGGGGCCTCTGTGGTCTCAGGTTGGAATACGTGGCGGCGATGCGTGACGCACGTCGACAACTCGTTGCACTTTGCCGACCTGCTGTACCGATCCGTCCTGACGTCGGCGTACACCCCGCCGGAGGACTTGCTCCCGTCGCCGGCTGGCAACGAGGACGGAACTGTGTATTTAGGCCTTTCAACAGGCGGCCTCATTTGCGGCAACGTGGGCACCGGGTTGCAGCGCTTCATGACCGCCCTCGGCCCGTGCGTGAGCCTGTCTAAGTACCTGTCTGACGCCGCCCTGCGCTTCAACACGTTCGCATTGTACTCACACGTTTCCCTGCCGACCTTCCAATTGCACCAACGCAACCTTAGCCACATCATGCGTCCGGTAGACCGGTGGACGGCCGCCGATAATTCGCAGATCCTGGTGTGCGAACTGCGTGCCGGGGAGTTGCAGACGTCGGTCCACTCCCGGTTCGTCGCCATGAAGGCGGTTGTCCAGGACGTCGACGGGTTGCCGAAAGAAAGAACCGACGACGCGGCGGCCGACGACTATCCGTGGGGCTGGTCGAGCGAGTACTGGCGAGCCTTCGAGGACCGAGACACGGCCTCGATCATGAGGCGCTGCGGCACGGACGGGTACCTGGCGAAGGTGGCGGAAATGATCGAACAAGAACGGCATCTCATACAGCCTCCCCTCCCTTTTGTGTGAGCGGGCACTCGCGGCGCTCGTAGCCTGCGCAGGCTGCCGTGCTGCCATCGATTCCACGCCCGCTCATTCCGACGCATCCGCGCCCTTGTGTTTGTCAGTATCGACGCACGCATGCCCGCACCATGGCGCGCCCTGACTCGCGTCCACAACCCCCACCCCCAAGAAATAGTATCCCCCGTTGTGACGGTTGTCGGCAACGGAAGAAAGAAGGAAAAGTGGGAAAAAGAAAAGAAAAAAAAAAACCCTGCATGTCCCGCGAAGAAGACTTGATGCTAGCTTCAAACATATACACGAGGGCAGAAATTCTGCCTGAACACTCTACTAAGATTTCCCCTATGTTACCACTGCACACCTTCCCGCAACCACGCCCACACCGCGCTCTTCGCACTTGGAGCTTGTTTCGATGGGCATCTTTGCCTTTCTGGCGGCCCTGTGTTGGGTTGGGGGGGAAAGTTCACCAGCTTTCATGTGAGAGGAGCTTCGTCGTCTGAAATTCTCGAGAGCCGCCTTTTCACGGCAGCAAGTAAAACAATCCAGCAAAATTTACGCCTTAGGTGTTATCCAAGAGGTCCATACCCCAAAATTCCCATATTTCCATTTTCGGTGTCACAACCTTTTTTCTTCCTGCAGAAGTCCTATACATTGCGATTTGGATATCACAAAGCCAGGCGTGCGTAGGAGTGCGTGGTCCATGCCGCGAAGTCGTTGGCGTGAGCCTCGATGGAAATACCACCGGCATCTCATTTCTTTCTTTTTTGTGTTAACAATGCATTGTTGGTACTAAAAATTAGTAGATGGCAGCGTACTACATGAACCTTACCAAAGCAGGTGAGTTCCGCTAGTGTGCACAAGCAAAACCTGGGCGAGCTCTCGGATCAGCCTGCGTCTGATGCAGCTGTTCTGTGGAAAAGACCACGTACACTCATGGCTGTGCGCGCCTTATTTGCGAAGGTTGCTGCTGCGACCGCCGCGGGGTGGCAGCTGCGTCAGGTCAAGCGGCGAGATCTGGGGCCCTGCTTCGGTGAGTGCCCACCTAGGCAGAGCTGCATCCTCGTGTTGCAGCTGTGTAGTGCACAAGGCGGCTCGGATGGCCAACCCCATCATCACTGCAAGGTACAAACCTTTCGTGACCGAGTTGGATAGTCGGGATTGCCCGGAGCCAGGAGAGGAGAAAAAGCAAAGCAAGTCTCCCCTGCGCTTGCTGTCTCCCGCTGCTTCGGCAGAATTCCCCAGCAATGAACTGTCGGCACGAAGAATTAGTAGTCGGCAGCGTCCGACATAAAACTTGCCGAAGTTCCGCTAGTGGGCACGAACAAAAGAAAGCGCCACACTTTGGGGCACTGCTACTCTAGGTTTGACCATTTCCTTCTTTGCAATTTGCAGCTGCGGCGCCTTCCTCGGGTATTTGCGACACAGACCTGGTGCATTTTTAAAAGCAATGACAATGCTACGTATGCTCCGGGGCAAGAGCAACGCCAATCGCTATGCTGCAAAGCTTGAACCGGTGTTTAGCTCTGTCCGGTAGGTACGTTGAGCGTAAAGTGCCGTGCATTCCTGGTCTGTTGTCGAACGAACCGAGCTGTCTGCTGCGTTCGAAACTAAACTACCTACTCGCATGTGAGAGCGTGCGAGATGACACACCAACGAAACGCGATCTATCCACAAGGGGGGCAGGGGGCAAACTACAGGGTAACTTCTAAAAGGCTTTTGTTCGCGTTGACTATTTTGCTTGGGATACGATACTTGGCCGTTTAAACCCAAACGGCTCAAAAAGTGAGCAGCTGGCTGTGTGCCTCAGAAAAGAAATCCGCACTGGTGGGTGGGGACTTTCCCTGAACTGTAACCGGAAACCGTTGTAGCAGTGAGTTTGAACCAGAATGGTCCGCGAAGACCTCACCATCAATCAATGAAAACAACCGACCTCGTACCATGGTCGTCTCACCGGTAGCTCCTTTGCTCCTGCGCGGGTGCGTGCCTCCAAAAGCAAAGAATCTTCGAATCAATTGCGTGAGCTGCAAGAAAGCGTGTAGAACTGACGATCGCTCTCGTCGCTTTTGCAAGCGCACTTTGTCGCATTTTTTTGCTCACGCTGGCAGATTTTCCGTCTTCCGCTTGACCAAGGTCGCGCAGAGGAAGCCGGAACCTGCGGTGTGTACCAGCTCAACCCAAACGCGGGTGGAGCGAACCCACACGGCGAGGTCCAGCCTCAGAAGCTGGAGTTAAACCGAGTCACAAGAGCGGGTGTGCTACAACCAAAACGTGCAAATCCACCGCTTTTTCATCTCTAGCTTCAACTCCAGCTTCTGAGGCTGGACTCCACCGTGCAGTAGAGCCTTCGCCCGACCTTCGACAGAAAGGCACCATCGGTATTCGTTTCTGCATTAAGTTCTGTTTGTTCTTGTTTGAGGGGGTGGGGCAGTGCAGTCGGTCGCGAGACTGTTAAGGTGAGCGGTGCCACCTTCCCCCCTGCGAGCTCTCGAATCAACTAGTGTCTGCTGCTGCGGCGGGTTGCGTTTGCGTACACTCATGGTTGAAAGCTGCTGCTGCGGCCTTCGTGAGTGACAGCTGCGCTGTGCCAAGTTGAGCCTCTCACCATCCGGGGGCCCCGTGGTGGCCAAAAGGAAAGGGTAGTATTCTCGCGTTGCAGCCGTGGAGTGCACAACGAGCACAAAAACCAATTCGCGACCGAAATGGGCTTGAGCCCACTCTGGTTGTCGCGGCTTTTTCTCATATTTCTGGACCAACAGGTACCAGGGAAAGCCTGCTACACGGGAGCAAGCTTCACGTGTTCGGCGGTACTGCAGAGCCACGGGCCTCCGGGTCAAGTGGCTACCGATTTCCCAAACTAAAGCATCAAGGCTTGGCGCACCTTGGGGCTTGGCGCTCGCGCTGCACACAAGCTCGTCGAGACGGTCAGCCGCAGGGCAGAGCGGACGAGGTTGTGGCACTGTGCTGCGTAGGGCAGGAGCGGCTTTTTTCTTTTTCTTTGTCTTGACCAACAAGGACTCCCTACGGACTCCGTCTTCTCACGACAGGAATCCAGATCGGCGCGTGTCGTTCCTGAACCAATCTCCTTTCTGGGACCGAACAACTCGGACCCAGCCTCTCCTCGTGCAACACAAATTTCAACTTGCGGGGGGGAAAAACAATATCCGCAAAAGAAGACTCGAAGATGAAGGTGGCCCGTTCGCGCTTTTGCATTTTCTCCTCGGGTAGCCTTGCGTTCTCATTTGCTGTCTTGCGGCTCGCGGCTGAAAAGGGCTTGCACTCAATCGCTCGTGCCCCCAGGGTGATGGGATGCTGGCAACATACGTCCTGGGATGCTACGGTATACGGTCGACATGACCACGTATCCCCAAGCACTTAGATCGTGTGTACGCATCACCAGCCTGCTGCCTCTTGGTATGAATAACGTGGTACCTACCCCGAACGCATACCATGCTTGTGGTGTGTACACACTAACATGGTGTGATACATCAGCTCTAGCAGTACCTGGTGTGAAAGCAGCTGGTACTCAGGATCATTCTGCTAACCATGCCCCCATACTACCTCAGGAGCACCCAGGAGGTATGGATGGAGGACATCTCTGGCATGGGTTGGACCATTTGGAATCCTGTTGGGATCCTTAGCAAACGTACCTTAACCTCCCAAAGATTCCCTCCCAATTACCTGTGAAGGCAATTTTCTCATGTCTATTTAAAAAATTGGCACAGCTGGTCGGAAGTTGCATGTTCGGGTCTCTCGCGACTTGACTGTGGCTGTCGTATGCTCGTGACTTATTGAGCGAAGGTTCGCATAGCATTTACAGAATCTCTTAGCGTTTACAGTTCTTTTACCATTTATGAAAGGTGTAGCCGGCTCTTCCCGGCTACTCGCGTCCTCCGCATCGCGGCGTGCCTATCGGCGCAAACGAGAAAGCGAAGATTCCGATTCCTTTTCGGATTACGAATAGTCAGTAATGTCCAAGCACAGTTGCAACCGACAAGGGTTGCGCCGCGCCGAAAGCGCGGAAAGAGTGACCCTTCTGGAGTCACGTAGGGAAAAGCTGGCATAGTGTGGTACTCATTTGCATGCAAATGACTCCCCACTAACGCAACACGAAGAGTGTCCGATGAAACCCCTTGTCAACACCACCCAACGACTGCGACGCGCGTGCGAAATGTCGGACGCTAGCGTCTGTCAAGAGCATGCGTGACTCAGCCGTGTTTTAAAGGTGAGATGAGAGGCATCGGCTCACTCTGTCAAAGGACCATACCACTAACGCAACAAGAAGACGAAAAGGTGTGTAAATATGACACATGACCGGGGAGTTAATACATTGGACCCAGCTACCGCGGTCGGTGTAAGCCCTTGGCTCGATGGACACGCGAAGCTGCAAACCCATAGCAGTCAAACTTGCGTGAGTGCGTGGACCCCTTAGAAGCAAGGCCCATCACACTACTTAGCCCGGGTCTCTCGGTCGCGTCCCCCCCCTCCTTCTGTTGGTCTCCTGGTCTTGAATCTCGCTGTTCGTGCTCGAATGCTTCAGCGCAGTCGTCAAGCCACCCAAGAAACAGGTGCTTGGGAAGGGGATGTCGTTGGACGGGAATTTCCTCTGTGACCTTGTCCAGACAAGCTTATTTCCGTAAGTCCCCTGGACGGGTATTTTCATCTTGCCCCTACGCAATGTAAGCGATAGGGTTATCCCGGATGGTTTGCTTACTGAACCGTTTTACCGAAAGCAGAATTAAGAAGACGCACGAAAACCTAGGCACAAATATATAGCTCAAAGCATCTGCAGAATAACACGAAACGCCTCTGGCAACAACCCGTTTTCACATTTCTTGCGGGACACAATTTGAGTCTCGCGTGCGAGTAGGGCACCTTAGCTCGTAGCACTCCGTGAAGAATCCGTGACCCACCTCCGTGTTGACGCTCCTCCGGCCATGCAATTCATCGAGGGCATCTTGAGGCGGAACGAAACGTAAGTATAAGCCGATCCGTCCCCTCCTGATAGACCGCGATAGACCGAAAAATACAGCGCCAGGCAATTGTACTCAGCTCCAGGAGATAGGGATAGACCTGATAGACCGTGGTGGTTTGGGTTAGAATGCAAAGAATCTGTGGCGATAATCTGCATCGCCGACGGCGTGGTTGTCTCTTCGACCGTGGTGGACCTTGATTCACTGTTATCCACAGCGCCAGGCAATTCGACGTAGTTCCAAGAGACAGGGATGGACCCGCTTGTAAAGTATCCTTCCCCCGCGCAAGTGAGGAAGAGTTCCTCCATTTCAGCGCCCCCCCCCCCCCCCCCCCCCCCCCCCCCCCCCCCCGGCGTTCGTGGCCGCCGGAACCCATTGGCCGCGTACTGGTATCACAACGCCAGGCGTGCGTAGGAGTGCGTGGTTCACTACGCGAAGTCGTTGGCGTGAGCCTCGACGGAGCGTGGATGAGTGCAGATCTTGGTCGTAGTAGCGAATATTCAACGGAGAACATTGAAGGTTTCCGCGTCAACAGCAATTGGACATGGGTCAGTCGGTCCTTAGGCAAGGTGTATTGCTCGCCTCAAAGCTGCCACTGACGAGCTTGCTCGGACGTGCAGGATTGCCGAAAGGGAATGCAACCCGGATGAAGAGATCTGAAGTGACGATCCCATCGTAACCAATGCGATTCCGCAACCGGTTTGAGGATAATGGCTGCAATGTGCCCTTTGCATGGGAGCAAACGAGTTTCGCATGGTTTGCAGCGTATATCGTGGTGTAGCTAGCTACAAAGTTATCACGAAGCTGGTGAAGCCCTAGTTATTTTGCCGTGTCAGGTGACGCAGACTTTACCTGGCTGCTTCACCTGCGACCTTTTTTTTGGTGTGAACGAAGCTGCCCATCAAGAAGTCCTCTTACATAAACCTGTCCATCCCTATCTCCTGGAAGTGCATCGAATTGCCTGCCGCTGTTCATTGTAGCGATTCGAGTCTATCAGGTCCATCCCTATCTCCTGGAAGTGCATCGAATTGCCTGCCGCTGTTCATTGTAGCGATTCGAGTCTATCAGGTCCATCCCTATCTCCTGGAACTGCATCGAATTGCCTGCCGCTGTTCATTGTAGCGAATCGAGGGCCACCACAGTCTATCAGGTCCATCCCTATCCCCTAGAGCTGCATAGAATTGCCTGGAGCTGCATTCTTCTGTCTATCACAGTCTATCGGACCGGCTTAATTACACCTGAATACGTTCAGGCTCAAAGACCCGAGGACAACATTGTGTAACTAAATATAGTTTCAAACAGGAACTGCACACGTGTGCCCGACCACGTGACGAGAGGAGGCCGCCACGGCGATTTCTTCGAAACGGAAGTGCAGCTGAGGGCCCCCGCATCGAAAATACACGATGTTCAGCTCATTCGGGACAAGCTCGCAGCAGCGCGAAGCAATGCCCTTTTACCCCTCGCCCCGCGCCGTCCAACCCCTCAACAAAACCGTGGGCAGTCGCGTTCAGACCGGGCCACCCACGGTTGTAGGGGCCTCCTCCCTCCTCCCCGTGACGGATTCGCCTGTGCTCCAGTAGCACGGGTGGTCCTGGCTGTGACGAGCTACGAACAGCCGCCTGACAAACCAGACTCACACCGCTGTCCTGTCTGCAGACACTCAGGTTCCGCGCTGATGATGGTCCGCCTTCTGTGTCCGTGGCTTAAAGGACCGATACACGGCGCAGACGGGACCAGTGCGGTGTTGAGCACATACCCATTCCAAGCACGTTCTTGCAATCGCCCCGCGCCTCCAACCCCTCAACAAAGCCGTGGGCAGTCGGAGTGCACCCTCGTTCAGACCGGGCACCCACCACGACCCCGGCCGATCCATCTTTCTCCGCCTTTTTTTCATTCTTCGGTATTCATCATCCTTGCGGTTCGCCCTCACAATATATTGTGTGGCACGCACAAACAAAATGTTCTTTGTCTTTTTCACTTGCTTCGAACGAAAAACATGTCAGCCTGAGGGTCCGAACGGAGCGCTAAGCCCGCTCCCTCGCGGGCTCTCGGATTGACGGGCGTGTGATACAGCCACCCTATATTCACGGACGAATCATTGTTCCGCCACGTCGCGAGTGGCAAACGTGTCTTGATGGCTGAAGCACACCACTGCGGTGTCAGTTCGTATGAACGGCCAACACTACTGTTTTATCTTCAACCATACTTCAACCCACCTTGTTGGTTTATCGAGCGGCCGCAGAACAGTCCAACCTCCCCCGACTGTCCTACATAACTGGGAGGGACACAGCTCTACCGCGTACTGCACCACACAGAATTGGGTAGAAAAGCATGGTCTACCCAACTGACAGTGCTAAGCCGGTCATCCCCTCCTGCTAGACAGTGATAGACAGAAGAATGCAGCTCCAGGCAATTCTATGCAGCTCTAGGGGATCGGGATGGACCTGATAGACCGTGGTGTACCTCGATTCGCTACAATGAACAGCGGCAGACCATTCGATGCAGTTCCGGGAGATAGGGATGGGCTGACTTAAGCTGCAGTGTCAGATCCATGTAGTTTGGGTTGCCTGGTAGCATGCAGAGAATGTGTGGCGAGAATCTGCATCGCCTGCGTCGCGGTTATTTCTTCGCACGTGGTGTGCCATGCTTCTGGCTCTTCAGCTCGTCTTGATCGTCGCGCTCAGGCGCGCGCTTGGTGCTTCGCTTCTCCTTCGACTGCTCGTCCAGGTTCATCGGTTGCGTGTCGATAGTTGCTTCTTCGTTCGTGTTGCCGTCGCCCTTTCTTGAACCGCTCTCGAATTCCGACTTCGCACTTCCGTGCCTTCCACTTCGTCTTCAGCTGCTTCCGGCAGAACCGTCACCATGTTGGCGCGCCTTGGCCCCCTTGTAGAAGCTGCTGACACCTTTACCAGTAGGCGCCGCTCATTGCGCGTCCGCTTCCCGCGTTCTTTTTCAGCAGCCACCCTCTTTCGCGCCCTTTGGAGCCAAGGTGGTGCCAGTACTCGCAGGAGACTTGCCTCCGTTCGAGGTCTTCATCGCACCCTCTGAACACGACGAAGTGAAGCACACTGCGTTTCCCGCAACCCAAGTCCCCATGCCAAAGTTGGACGCAGGCGAAATAATGGATTTCCCAGCGTGCCGGCCTTACCCGAACCCTCTTTTCCTTTTTTTTCTCTTAGTAATACAGTTGTACTGAAGGGAACATTTCCGGAACAACGGTTGCACATAAAAGAGAAACCGAAGCCAACGAAAAAGTGCTAATAACAGGAACCCCTTCCAGAGAGGGTTATACCCAGAACACGCGAAGAACAAGACTTTTGCGTCTCAACATTTTCACCAGTGGATGCTGATCGTCCGTTGCTCCGTTTGTCAGCGCAAACCGTCACTCCAAAAAATGTTCCTGCAACCAACCTTGCACAAGTGGCACTCGTCCCGAGATTACCGACCCCTCTCTTTGCGCAGAACTTTTAGGTTGTCTGGTGTCTTCGCGGCTGCGGCCAAACCGCCCTCGGGCGTGGCCAACACGCCAGTACTCCCGAGACCACATCAGGGTTCAAGTAGGGCTGGTTCTCCCTGGTTTCCAAAAAAACCCGGTTTTGGGCTAAAACCGGTTGTGGTAAAAGTAATAGCCCAATTGGCACATGTCCATTACCCTAAACGCGTGTATTTGAGACACCCCGCCCTCAGCCCCCAAAACTTCTCAATTACAAGCGTTTTCTGCTGTCTCAACTACACGGGGGAGGGTAGGTATTACGAAAAAGGGGAAACCGTGAGATTCGCCCCAGCTCGGAACCAGTTTGTGCACTTTCTCTGCACTGCTCCAGTGTACCTGTTTGGTCTGCTAAAGAAGAGCGAGTGAATCTGACGGCAAAACCCCGGGAAAAACTGGGAATAGAGGTTGAAAATACTCGAGGGGGCTGCCTTGTGCTTACTTCGAAGGAAGGGGAGAAACAAAACAACTACAAAATGGGTCTTTTTTGTGAACGCTTACGCCCGCCACTGAACCCAGATTCACCTGTGTTTCGTGTGGGCTACAGCACATTTACCTCCTTTGATCTTTTGCAGCTGGCAGCCTCCTCAAGTATTTCCCGCAAAGCAGGTCTTATACAAAAGAAAAATCCTTTGGGAACGTGTCAGTTAGACTTTGGCGGACAATGTCCGGCATGGGGGGGGACCACGGCAGGCAGTGCTCCCGCTTGCGAAAAAGTGCGAGGAATTCCTCAAAACAAAAAGAGGCTCGAAAAAAGAGGGTGAGGAATTCCTCATGAGGAATTCCTCACTTTTTTCCCGTTGGTGGTATCGTGTAGCCAAAGCACTGCATCCCAGTCTACTCGTGGACTGGCGGGCAGAAGTCTGGGGCTGCCACGGGGGCTGGAGCCGAGAAAGAGGAAGCAGCCCCGGATTTCTTGACAGATTCTCACCCAGTCGACACAACTGCCTTGTTCCACGTGATCTCTGGTCTGCGTCTACTCGTGCCAATGATTTACCAGCACGCAGCATCGAGTGGTGGTTGAATTTGAAATGGGATGTTGCCTCCAGGAATGTGCAGTATATATTGTGACAAACAGACTGAGAAGTGCAACCTTTCTCCACCTGTACCGTATCGTTTCGCCGGGCCCCGGACCCCCCAGAGCTTCTCGGTCTCAGAGCGGCAAAAGAAAGTTGGTCGGGAAACCAAGGCAAAAACGAAGCTAATAGCCTGCACAACACGGGGGTAAAAAAAATGGGGGGCACAAAAAAAAAACACAAGCCCAAAGCAAAAATCCGGGGCATTTTCGAAGTTTTTCAGCCAGAAATTCACAGAATCCTACCAGAAACAGGCCAGGAGGATTGGTCCATGGGTAACCAGCGGTGGAAAAGGGTTTCCGGCTCGCTTTTTTGAGTATTTGCTGTTTTTCGGAGGGGTTTCACACCGGTCATGCAGGCGGTGTTCTAAGGCAAAATACAGGCACCATGCGATTGGGCAATTTTCAAGGTCGTTTTCGTGGAATTCAAGTCGGCCTTGGCCCCCTGGTGTCGCTCACCAGCATCTATCAACCCGAATTCGTGTCAAAGTGCCGCCCGCTTCTCGGCTACGCAGTTTTTCAGCCCATCCCTCGAATTTGTGCGACGGTGCTGTTCCTGCTGCGATGGCCACCATGCTTCCGCTTCTCGCTGTGCCGCTTTGCTGGCTGACATCCGGACTCTTGCATTACTCTAACTGCACACAGTCAATTTTAGGTGCAGTTCTGGTGTAATCTTGCGGATTTTGGTGACTTCTGGTACCGAAAACCTGTGCATGCTACCGTTACACTAAGGTGATGCTACCGTGACGCTACCAGGAACAGTCTGTTATGAAGGCATAGGATGGTTTTCAATACTATACTGAGTCCAGTCTTGTGATCCGGGGGTGTGTTCTGGGGTCGTAACCACCCGAGCTGTCGTTCTCTGTGGGCTCCAACAAGTCGACAAGGAAATGTTCTTGCTAGAACACGGCAGCTTCCTCGGGTGCGCCAGCCTGAACGTGCAAACCTTGGCCTTTGCTGGAGCATCTGGGCAGTATTATGGTCCCCCGAGTGCTTTTCTGCTCCGCCAAGTGTTGTGTGCTGCCAGTAGGGATATTTTTCTGGCAGTCTCGGGCTTCAGAAAGGCGTAACGGTAATAGTCAATCTCGCTCCTCGAAATAGGTGTCAAATTTTAACAGGCCGAAAAATCTCCTTTTTTGGCTTCTGTGCATCATCTACGCAGTTCCGCGGCTTTTTGGCCAGGCCGTGAATTCGGTGTCATGCCACAGTGGAGGTGACTTGTGGGTGCCGTACCTGGAGTACAGTCACCACCATTGGCAAAAAACTCAAAAAAACTCGAAATCACGCTATGTTGGCTGGCCGTGGTACCCCGGTCTCGGGCCTTATTTTTTATGGTTTGCCGTGCCGCCATAGGTCCGCAGGCAAGTGTCCGCCAAAGTCTAACTGACACGTTCCCTTAACCTCCCTTTACCTAACTGCTATCAACACAACTGTCTCCGCAGCGGCGCGCCAGGTGTCTTCTGAGAGGTGGCACGCCGGGCACATGGCAGACCGTGCGGTTCCTCATGAAGGTCCGTGCCCGCTGCTGCCAAGTCCGCGCGTCGCTGGCAAATCCGGGGCCTGGCCGCATTATCCGGTATCCAGCACAGAGTATAGGACTCCTCCTTCACCTGAGCACGCTGGGCACCAGTGTTGGAGTTGCTGTGCCGGCATATACAGCTCGCATGGCCTGCACGGGGGCCTCCTCACAGATGTGCAAGCGTCCACCGCACAGTGTTCCCGACAGCACACACCCACTCGCAGTGTGCGCACTGCATCCAGATTGTTCCTCCGACCCCTGGCAAACAAACACGGCCTCCGCGGCGGGTATCCCTCCTCAACACGGCCGACCTCCACTTAAAGCCGCACAACCAAAAAAAAAAAAAAAAAAACGCTAACCTAAACAACTTCCGCCGGTAGAGAAACCTCGCCTAAAGAAATCAACTGCCTTCGGGTAGGCTAGTCTGACACTAGTTGTCGTCGGGAAGAAAAAAAAAAAAAAAAAGTCTTTTTGATGAAGTACCCCTCGCAGTTGCATGTTCAAAAAAAAAAAGAAGGTAAAACAATGCACGACAAGCGCAGAGATCTGAGAAGAGGCAAATCTCACGATTACTATAAAACTTGGTCATCATCGCAGTTTCAGTTTTTTACATCTGAATGACACCTCAACACAAAACAAGTTGTCGACAACTAACAAGTAAAATAATAAAACAAAACTACGCATTTCTGGTAAAACAATGCACGACAAGCGCAGAGATCTGAGAAGAGGCAAATCTCACGATTACTATAAAACTTGGTCATCATCGCAGTTTCAGTTTTTTACATCTGAATGACACCTCAACACAAAACAAGTTGTCGACAACTAACAAGTAAAAGAATAAAACAAAACTACGCATTTCTTTTCCCTCTGCGCCCGTGGGTTGGGTGCGTGGCAACTAAATATTGCAAGTCTTTGCGCAGAAACCAACCCACTTGACTCACTTATCATAAAAAGAACTTTCACATGTCCGCCCATACGGGATCGTCGAAAACACAAACCAAAAAATTCTCAGCTGTAAAACGAGTGGTCGGCCACTGCCTGGGCCATGGGCGACCACTGGCCGGCCGCTGTTGCGTCAGTGGAAAGTCATCGGCTTATGTTGATGACCACCACACGTGACACGAGACTTCACGTTCCGGAACTCTCGATACATGGCTCCCCGCCAACGCAACGAGAGCACCCCTTGCCAATACCACCCAACGACTGTGGCTCACAGCCATTGCACAATGCCTGACGGTATCGTCTGGCAAGAGATGACACAACCGTATCTGCAGGTTGACGAAAAGCACAAGTTCACGTTGTCAAACGACAATACCATGAACGCAACGAATGCCCGGACGTATGAGAATCTTCGCTTGCCCCTTCAGCCGAGCTGCACGCCGAGAAGCGTCAGTGGCGAAGGACAGGGGGCTGAGGGCGCGTCTCGTATCGCGCAGCGTCTGACGATGGGGCTGCAGTGTGGTGTTTCGGACCGTGTGTTTCCTTGTCATACAAAGAGTAGACGTAGTCCGTCCAACTCCGACCAATTACTTTTCTTACTGATCCATTTGTATAGTGCGTTGCTCAGGGTAGTCGAAGGCCCGACAATCACACTGACGCAGCACATTTTCCATTTGTACTGGCGGGAACAATTCCGGAACAACGGTTGCACATGAAAGAGGAAAACGAAGCCAACGAAAATTGCTAGTCCGCGGAAGCCTTCCCCCAGAGAGGTTTCACGCCCTGTCTACGCGAAGAACAAGATGCTTTTGCTTTATCATTTTCATCACCTTTGGCCTGTTGATGCTGTTCGTCCGGTTGCTTCGTTTTTATCACTGCAAGCTCCAGCTCCGGAAATGTTCTCGGCCAGCGCCAATACCTTTTTGAAATCCGTCCGCGTCGTTGCAATGATTCGCACGGACCTCCACCAACCAACCAAACGCCGCAGAAGAAGTTTGCTACGCCAAGGCGTAGCCGTCGGCCCCGCGATGGCTTGCAAAGCTTCGCCGGCGGACAGGGCCACACGCGTCCGTTTTGCCCGGCGGTCAAGGGGGCGCCACGTCTTACCGTACAACTGCGGGAATCCTCTTGCGCAGTCGTCAAGCCACCCAAGTACCAGGGCGTCGGACCAGGGGATTAACTTCCATACCCCACATTTGGACTGTCGGGAAAGAGAAAATGGCACTCCGCCGTCACCCGGGCCCCCGGCGGAGGTGGCCAATGTGCAATCTGAGGCACTCAGGGCCCAGCATTGTCGTGAAGATACGTCGCGTCGCGCTGTGTTGAGCCCATTCCTGAGTGAGGGCGCAAAAACCCGTTTGCAGTTCAAATTTGGAAAATGTGCCGGAGACCAAGCTATTGTCCTGTGCACCGTGTCGTTGGACGGAAAGAATAAACGCCAGCGAACAAAAAGGCGCAGCGCAGGCAGACCAGTAAGCAGAAATCCTTTGTGAGCTGTTAGTCATTTTGGTCCCAGTTGCTGCACCTTAAGTCGCCGACACCCTCTGGTATCAAATCCGGGCGCTTCCAGATCGCCAAACGAGTTTGCTGTTGCACCCACGCGGCGTTGGCTGGGGATCTTTGACATGCCTTAACGGGTTGAAGGCTACCTTGCTACTATTACTTGGACGGATGCGGTAGGCCCGTGGCTTTGCAGTACCACCGAACACGCGAAGCATCTTTGCTCTCGTTTCAGGCTTTCCCCGGTACACGAATCCTCGCAATACCAAGTCATGTCATGGCCTCAAGCAACCAATCTTTGTGGTTTGTCGAAGAAAAAGGGCGTAGCCATTTGCATGCAAAAAGCTTGTTGGAGCCGGCTGTATGGTGGTTAACCGCAAGTGCCAAGACATGCCTACGTCTGTTATAGGATTCGGTATCAATCAAGGAACAGGCCTCGACTCCCCGAAGCTTCGACGGATGCCTAGCTTTCGACTTTCTACCGCCTCGATACTTTTTGTTCGTTGCTGAGTCGTTTGGGCTCATCTTCTCTCGTCTCCGGGCATTTCCTCTGCGCGCGAATTGCACATAGGGACCCAAAGGTCACGTTCTGTGTGAGCTTGACGTGGAAGACCGTCTGCAGTGCGTGTTTGGCAAGTCTGCGATGTGTACAAGACAAAGAGCTTAAACGATCTGAAGAGCGCCGCAGCCAAAATGTTGCGATCCTGCGAAGTGACATCAACGTCCGTCTGCGACCTGAGCCAAAAGGTGAATATCCGTCCGAAAATGACGTGGAAGATGGTCTGCAATGCGTGCTTGGCAAATGCAGTCCACGACAACAGAGCTTTAGCGATCTGAGAAGAGCACACTAGCCTAAGTGTTACGATCGTGTGAAAGTGGCGTCGACGTCCGTCTGCAACCTGAACCGGTCGGTAGCCAAAAGGTGAATACCCGTCCGATAATGACGTAGAAGACCGTCTGCAGTGCGTGCTTGGCTAATGCAGTCTGCGATGCGTGCACGACAAGGAGCTCCAGCGATCTGAAGAGCACACTAGCCTAAAGTGTTACGATCGTGTGAAAGTGGCGTCGACGTCCGTCTGCGACCTGAACCGGTCGGTAGCCAAAAGGTGAATACCCGTCCGAGAATGACGTAGAAGACCGTCTGCAGTGCGTGCTTGGCTAACGCAGTCTGCGATGCGTGCACGACAAGGAGCTCCAGCGATCTGAAGAGCACAATAGCCAAACTGTTACGATCGTATGAAAGTGGCGTCGACGTCCGTCTGCAACCTGAACCGGTCGGTAGCCAAAAGGTGAATACCCGTCCGATAATGACGTAGAAGACCGTCTGCAGTGCGTGCTTGGCTAATGCAGTCTGCGATGCGTGCACGACAAGGAGCTCCAGCGATCTGAAGAGCACACTAGCCTAAAGTGTTACGATCGTGTGAAAGTGGCGTCGACGTCCGTCTGCGACCTGAACCGGTCGGTAGCCAAAAGGTGAATACCCGTCCGAGAATGACGTAGAAGACCGTCTGCAGTGCGTGCTTGGCTAACGCAGTCTGCGATGCGTGCACGACAAGGAGCTCCAGCGATCTGAAGAGCACAATAGCCAAACTGTTACGATCGTATGAAAGTGGCGTCGACGTCCGTCTGCAACCTGAACCGGTCGGTAGCCAAAAGGTGAATACCCGTCCGATAATGACGTAGAAGACCGTCTGCAGTGCGTGCTTGGCTAATGCAGTCTGCGATGCGTGCACGACAAGGAGCGATCTGAAGAGCACATTAAAGAGAGACCGCTGAGGGTATTTACGACACCTATAAAGGAACCTTTTCGACGATGATCAACCCCCGGATTCTCAAGCGAACCTTCACTCTACGTATATACGACACCTATAAAGGAACTTTTTCGACGATGATCAGCCCCCGGATTCTCAAGCGAACCTTCACTCTAGAGACCGCTGGGGAATAGTGTGGAAAAGGAAACAAGACAATGCTTTCCGTCGTGCTCGCCGCGTGGGCAGTGGGGCAGATGGTCGTCGTTTCCGTCAACGAAACGGCGGTGCACCAGACGGTGAGCGAGGACTTCGTGTGCGTCGGCATGGACTGGTGGCCGTCGAACAAGTGCAACTACGGCGTCTGCCCGTGGGGGAACGCGAGCATCATCAACGCGAACTTGCAGGACGAGCGCATCATTAAAGCCGTGCAGATGCTCGACAAGCCGATCATCCGCATGGGCGGCACCCAGGGCGACACGATCGTGTACAAGGTCGGTGACCCGGTGCCGGACTGCCCGTCTTTCTCCCCGGCGCCGCCGACCGTCGCGTCCAGCTTCACCGGCGGATGCCTGACGATGGAGAGGTGGGACGAGATCTACGAGTTCACGCAGAAGACGGGAGCGAAGCTCGCTTTCGGCCTCAGCGCGAGGTACGGCAGGCAGTCGTCTCCGCAGAGCCCGTGGGACCCGTCAAATGCCCTCGCCCTGATGAAGTACACCGTGGCCAAGGGATACGATCACATTTTCGCGTACGAGTGGGCCAACGAGCTGTCGTACAGTGCGCAGATGTTCTCAGACGGGATCCACCAAGTGCACGACGCCATCAACGACGCGTACACCGGGTCCAGCATCGCGCCGCCGAAGATCGTCTCGCCCGACTACATCAGCTGGAACGCGACGCTCTTCGAGGAGCTTCTCCCGCTGGTGCAGGACGTGGCGTTCGCGCTCTCGTGGCACGACTACCCCCTCGGAGCCGGGTATGACAACCCGAACTTGGACCAGAAGGTGATGGACCCGAACCAGAACAGCGGATGGACCAAGGACGCGGAGCAGGGTGTCGCCCTCTCGAAGAAGGTCAACAACGGGAAGGTGAAGATGTGGATGGGCGAGTCAGGGGGCGCGTACAACAGCGGGCACAACGGCACGTCGAACCGCTTCGAGTACGCGTTCTGGTACATCGACTCGATGGCGGCGTTCGCGGCAGCCGGGCAAGACGCGTTTTGCCGGCAGGCGTTTTTGGGAGGGAACTACGAGCTGCTGGACCACCGTACGAACTTGCCCAACCCGGACTTCTTCGGCGCGGTTCTGTTTAAAAAGCTGCTGGGGCCGCGGGTCCTCGCGGCTGCGTCGAACAGCACGGACCTCCACGCGTACGCACAGTGCACGCCAGGGACGTCGGGGAACGTGACTGTCTTGATGCTCAACTACGGCGCCGGCGCCGCGACGGTGAGCCTGCCGCCGGCCGCGGCGCCGACCCGTCAGGAGTACCACCTGCGCGGCCACGGCGGCGTCCTCAACTCGTCGCACGTCGACCTCAACGGCGAGATGCTGACCATCGACTCGGAGCTCTCGCCGGCCGTGGTCGCCGCGACGGGTCCCGTTTCGGTGGCGGGGCAGTCGTACGCCTTCGTCGTGTACAAGGGTACCGGCGTCTGCGGCAACTAGAGAGTGCGAGGGTTAGAATTAGAGCACCTATTTGGTATCGGAAGGTATCAAAGTAGGTGCGAAATCAGGCAAACCTTGCGCGCTAGCTTCGGTTAACCGTGAATCTAATTATCAGGGCTTACCCCAAATAAAATTCTCGCTTTCATTTCACCAACCGGGGCCGGGCACACATAAAGTTTCAAGCGAACTTTCACTCTAAAAGTAGGCAACGAAGACACACACACACCCACACACACATACGCAAACCTTTAAAGTATTCCCTTTCGACGACGTCACCCGGAGCCTTTAAAAACCCGGATCTTCAGGCGAAGTTCCTGCTGGCGACCTCTTTCACTCTAAAAAACACCTTCTAAACGCGTTAGGGGACTTCACAAGGTTTCACAACGGAGTGACACAACACCCGAAACGAGTCGCACTCTTTTACTTTTCTCAACCCCCCGCCATACCCAAGCCTCTACGGTCAACCGGAGACTTTAAAATACCGACCTTCTAATCCACAAATAACGCTAAAAAAGAAACCACCGGATCCTCCTAAAAAAAACTCGAAACAGTGTCGTCCAAGAGAAAAGTGCGAATCCTGCCCCTGGTGGTGTCGGTCACTAAAGGTCCCTACTGGCTGGGCGAGCCGAAGCAAAAAAAGGAGTGCTGTCGTTGTTGCTCTGTGGTCTTCTGAGTGGTGTGGGGACCAGTTTTGACGTGACGCCTTGGGCTTGTCGATTCACGAATGACGAGGAATCGGTTGCGCGTCTAAGACAGAGATGTCTCACCCCTCCATTGCATCCCTTTTGTATACAATACAACATCTTCTTCGAAGAAGACTTGATGCTAGCGTCAGCCTGCATGAGAGGCAGTGCTTTGCCAACATTAAACTAAGATTTCCCTCCCACTTTGGCGCAAGGATGTTTTCTGGCTTCAGTACGACTCTTTGCGATTGTGTTGACTATGACGAATGACGAGGAGTCGAATGTACGAACCCGAGACGGAGCTGGCCCCCCTCATCCCCACCCCCACCAACTCTTTTCGTGCAAGGATGGCTCTTGGTTCAGAGCCCGGGAGGTATCTTCGGGTTCTCTTCGGGTTTCCAGAATCCGTCCTCTATGCTCTTATTCGGTACCCCCCCCCCAAACTTTGGAATGGTCTGCCTTCAGACGAAGAACGAGGTGCGCGCGTCACCGCGGTGGAAACAATAGTGCACGGGGGGTTTTCACACCCTACTTACGGACTTGCCCTCCCTTTTCCCTTGTCTTTTGCACTTTTTTTTTCTGAGTAAGGCGGCTCTTGACCCGGACTCAAGAAGCCTTTCTGACTGGTCGCTTCTGCACAAGCAGTGCCCTCTCTCGACTGCTACGACCTGCAGACCCCGCGTGAACGTGCAAGGCGCACATGGCCATGCAGGAGCAGGCCTACGCAGCTCATTCCTGCTGGGAGTTTCTGCTCTTCGTATTGTCTGACGAGAACTGCCTAGAAGAAAGGGAGAAGTAAGAACACGTCTTTGTAACTGATATCACTAGCGCAAGGGAATGCTGAGTGACTGCCTTTACCCAGGGAAACGAGCTTGGGCGAGGTCACCTTGAAACCTTGACTGTTTCTTTGAACCAACCACACCCTGAAGGCTGTGTAGAGTTCTCTCATCGACTTTCGTGGTGCATCAACTCCCTCAGTGAAACTGTGATCCTGTGTCCCATGGGATGTGGCGACACACGTACACGGTACTACTAATGTTAGTACTGCAACGCGCGTGATCCTGACCAACCATGGATGTGCTCTTGTAGTGTGTTCCGTAGGATGAGATGACGCCACCATGTCGTTTTTTTTTCTTTCTTGCAAGACCCGAACGCCGTAAGTGTTCTTGTTAAAAAAGAGGAAGAGGACGATGCGTTCGCGCATTGTTTTCTTCTTCTTTTTTTGTGTGGTGCCATTTGGATCCAGCAGGTGGGAGCAGCAACGCGACGAACAGAAGTTCGTCTTCCTACGATCTAAGAGTTTCACCTCTGACACGCAGGAGTAACGTACGCTATCGAGGTCTTGTTGTGCACCATGCCAAGTGTCGCCATGGAGCACTTATGGAGTTCAATCGGGGCTCCGTAGTAGTTGTGGGCACAAAGGGAAACCAAGGTTCCAACCCCTAGTCGCCAGCCGCGAATCACCAGTGTAGGAGAGTGTAGTCGAGCGTTGAAGAGTGTGATCGAAATTGACACTAGTGTTTTGGGTTCTCCCACTGGTGGACCCCTGGTTTGCCCATGGGCGACCATGTTGACCACTGTCTGGCCCAAGAAGTAGGGACGGGAGCCGCCGGCAAGTGGGCAACTGGGTCTACGGATGCTGCGTCTCCTGCTGTTTCCTGCGCTTCTGCCCACCCATTGCTGTCAGAAACGGCGACCAAAAACACCTTGACCCCAGCGTCCTGGTTTGTCCCCTCCTCCTTCCTGGTATCGCCAGTGCACAAGGGGAGGGTTTGTTTATCATTGCAAGCCCCTATTCCGAGAATGGTCTCCCCCCTTCCACAGAGCCCGCATTTTCCTTTTTTTTTCTTCGAGACATTGCAATGTGTTCCAAAAATGCAAGCCTGAGCAATGAGCGAACCAACACCAAACTGAAGATCATGTCACTGTCACAGTTTACATGTCCGTGCTTCACATGGAGATCCCTAACTCAAGACATACCAGGTGAAAAAGAAGAAGAGCAACCTGGAGAGAGGGCCCAAAAACTCGGCCTGCTCAAAAAAAAGTGTGGATGCGTCAACGCAACAGTTTTCGAAAGGATAGCGAAAGAGCGAAGGCATATTTTTTACATAAACACTCCCCCCATCCGTATTTCTGGGAGTCAAGCCACGGACCCCTTTCCCTTCTGGTGTTTTCTTTTCTGCTTGTTTCGGCTCATCAGGTCTCGATGGCTACCTGTTTCGTGGTGGTTTTACACGTGCTTTCTTCCCGGTGCCTTCGGTAACAAGTGCAACGAGACCAGGACCGTAGCTGTTTCCGTGTCACATGACGGAGGAGCAACCGTTTCTGCGCCACAAGACCAAAAAGGGCAAAAGAGAGACGCGAATTGCCGGGAGGCGTGGCGATGCACCGTGCGGTGGTTCTGCCGCTGCTGCTGCTGCTGCTGCTGCTGCTGCATATGGGACGGAATCCGAAAATCTGAAGAGAAACGAAGCTAATGCCCTGTTAGTTACTTAATAGACTCTTTGAAAAGCTCGTGGAAAAAAGAAAAAAGGGGTTGGGACAAATTTGTGCCTTTAGCAAAATTTTGCTTCTCAGTATTATTTTGGCTGACTCTTTACAAGAAAAACTAAAACACCGAACCTCTAAACCACAATAAACGCTAAAAACCGTACACCGCGAGAGTAGGAGAAAGTAGAAAGGGAAACTAGAGTTTTCGTTGACCGCACTGCCCTGAGCCCAAATCCTGGACGTGGTTTCAGGTGGCAAATTTGGCAAATGATCATGATCAGATGGTCCTACTTGGGCGGTTCAGTTTCCTCACACATTGCATGTGGCTAATAATACTCTCCTCCTCGCCCGTCTCGCTGCTCCGTACTCGCTGCTCTCGTCCTTGCTGCTGCGTGATGTCAGATTGATGGTGCGTAACAAACGTAGAAAGGTCATGCAGAGATTCTCGTGTGTATGCCACGAACTTCTTCAAGCGAGGGGTAAAATTACGGTGTTCTTCTCGAGAGCGACGGGGTAATAACCTTTGTACAAGTGTTAGTTCTCGTCGGAATAGTATTAATATCTTCGATCTTATACGACAAAAAAAAGGGCAAAAGCGACGCGATTTGCCGGGAGGTGTGGCGATGCACCGTGGGGTGGTTCTGCCGCTGCTGCTGCTGCTGCTGCTGCTGCTGCTGCTGCTGCTGCTGCTGCTGCTGCTGCTGCTGCTGCTGCTGCTGCTGCTGCTGCTGCTGCTGCTGCTGCTGCTGCAGCATATGGGACGGAATCCGAATATCTGAAGAGAAACGAAACTAATGCCCTGTTAGTTACTAAATAGACTCTTTGAAAAGCTCGTGGAAAAAAGAAAAAAAGGGTTTGGGACAAATTTGTGCCTTTAGCAAAATTTTGCTTCGCAGTGTTATTTTGGCTGAATCTTTACAAAAAAAAAAAATGGGCAAAAGCGACGCGAATTGCCGGGAGGTGTGGCGATGCACCGTGGGGTGGTTCTGCCGCTGCTGCCGCTGCTGCTGCTGCTGCTGCTGCTGCTGCTGCATGGCGGTGAGGCGATGGAGCGGCTGTGCGGGCCCCAGGACTACGTCGCGAAGTACGGCGAGTGCGACGGCACCGGGGGCAGGAGCGTCGAGAGGACCAAGTCCGAGAACAGCTCGTGCACCTCGGACGGCGGCCGGACTTCGTTTACGCTGCCTCTGCAACGCGCACGAGCTGCGCCCCGCGCTGCTGGGCACCTGCGAAGACGGAGAGCTGTCCACGCTGCAGCCGTCGGACAGTTGCAGCATCGGGACGGACATCCTCGACCTAGAGGGGGATTATGGGGTTTCAGAAAAGGAGCACATGGGACGGAATCCGAAAATCTGAAGAGAAACGAAGCTAGTACCCTGTTGGTTACTAAGTCGACTCTTTGAAAAGCTCGTGGAAAAAAGAGGTTTGTTTGTGCGCTCTAGCGGAACTCACCTGCTTTGGTAAGTTTCATGCAGCTCGCTGCCAACTACTAATTTTTAGTACCAACAATGCATTGTTAACACAAAAAAAAGGGTTTGGGACAAAATTGCGCCTTAAGCAACAAAATTGCTTCTCAGTAATATTTTGGTTTTCGGAGCCAGGAAATCCCCGACTCTTTACAAGAAAAAAAAGGGCAAAAGAGACGCGAATTGCCGGGAGGAGGGGCGGGAGGAGTGGCGATGCACCGTGCGGTGGTCCTGCCGCTGCTGCTGCTGCTGCTGCTGCATGGCGGTGACGCGATGGAGCGGCTGTGCGGGCCCCAGGACTACGTCGCGAAGTACGGCGAGTGCGACGGCACCGGGGGCAGGAGCGTCGAGTGGACCAAGTCCGAGAACAGCTCGTGCACCTCGGACGGCACCGGCCGGACTTCGTTTACGGCTGCCTCTGCAACGCGCACGAGCTGCGCCCCGCGCTGCTGGGCACCTGCGAAGACGGAGAGCCGTTCACACTGCAGCCGTCGGACAGTTGCAGCATCGGGACGGACATCCTCGACCTAGAGGGGGATTATGGGGTTTCAGAAAAGGAGCACACGGGACGGAATCCGAAAATCTGAAGAGAAACGAAGCTAGTACCCTGTTGGTTACTAAGTCGACTCTTTGAAAAGCTCGTGGAAAAAAGAGGTTTGTTTGTGCGCTCTAGCGGAACTCACCTGCTTTGGTAAGTTTCATGCAGCTCGCTGCCAACTACTAATTTTTAGTACCAACAATGCATTGTTAACACAAAAAAAAGGGTTTGGGACAAAATTGCGCCTTAAGCAACAAAATTGCTTCTCAGTAATATTTTGGTTTTCGGAGCCAGGAAATCCCCGACTCTTTACAAGAAAAAAAAGGGCAAAAGAGACGCGAATTGCCGGGAGGAGGGGCGGGAGGAGTGGCGATGCACCGTGCGGTGGTCCTGCCGCTGCTGCTGCTGCTGCTGCTGCATGGCGGTGACGCGATGGAGCGGCTGTGCGGGCCCCAGGACTACGTCGCGAAGTACGGCGAGTGCGACGGCACCGGGGGCAGGAGCGTCGAGTGGACCAAGTCCGAGAACAGCTCGTGCACCTTGGGCAGCACCGGCCGGGCTTCGTTTACGACGAAGGCCGGCTGCCTCTGCAGCGCGCACGAGCTGCGCCCCGCGCTGCTGGGCACCTGCGAAGACGGAGAGCAGCCGTTCAAGCTGCAGCCGTCGGACAGTTGCAGCATCGGGATGGACATCCTCGAGGCGATGTGTCCCCACGAGTCCTGTGGGACGACTCTGTGCCCTTGCACGGAGGAAGACATGGGGTCGACGTTCACGCCTTGCGACGAAAACAACCAGCGGCGGACGGTGTTCTTCTGGACCAGGAAGTGCGAGCCGGGCGCGCTGCAGCTGCCGCCGCCCGGACCGCCGCGCACCTGCGACAGCAGGTGCTTCGAGGGCGAGATCCTCGCGCCCCCGCACGACACGTGCCAGCCGTGCCCGGCCGGCACGTCCAGCTCCTCAGCGGTCGTCTACAAACCGCCGTGGGTCAAACTCCCCGACGAAGCGTACTCCTTCTGCGCCACCGAGGGTTGCTCGCACTGGCGGGTAGAGTCCGAGTTCCTCGCTTCCCGCCCGGACCTCGACAGTGCGTACATGAAGCTGTGGGTCAACCTGAAAAGCGACCCTGCTTACCTGAAGATCACCTACCGCATCGTCGGCAAGTTGTACCCGTCGGTGGGGGAGGTGGTCCTCTTCGTCGACGACCAGTACGTGTTCTACGACCAGGAGCAGGACGACTGGACGAGCATCACGGTCGACCTGCAGAACCGCGAGTACTGCCTGTGGACGGTCGAGTTCCTCTCGACGGACGAACGGCTCGCGTCGCTTTGCGCGAAGGCGAACCACATCATCCCGTACAACCCCGCGCTGAGTCTGTCGCCGGCGAAGTTCCGGTCGAGGACGTTCGACACCGTCGTCTTCCACAACGCGGACGAGGCGTGCAACTTCACGAAGCCCGAGCGCATCGCGTTCGGCGGCGACTGGGTCGTCGTCGTGCGCGAAGTGTACAGCGTCGACGAGAGGGGATCCGTGTCCTCGTCGTTCACCATGTGCGCGTGGGAAGACGCCGTGCTGCGGGCCCAGGAGCAAGGGGCGCAGGCGGTCCTTTTCCTGACGGCGCGGGATCAAGTCGGGATGGACTTCCCTGCGAACTACGCGAAGCTCGACATCCCGATCGCGTACATCAGCGACGAAATCGACGAGTTCACGCTGGCGACGGTCGAAGCGGCCCGGTTCGTCAAGAACCAGCAGAACGCGGGGAGCACCGAGGTGCTCTTCGTGTACGACAAACTCGTGGACTTCGACCCGTCGTCGTCCGCGCACATCCAGAGCATCGAGATCCACGGGACCAAGCTGTACCCGACCGAGTGCACGGAGTGCCCTGCCGGCTCGTTCGCGCCCGAAGCCTCGCCGCTCGGCTGCATGCCGTGTCCGGAGAACGAGTACGCGCCCGCCCCCAACTTCGCGGCGTGCCTGCCTTGCCCCGGCACTGTCTCATCCGACCGCGCGTCGTGCTTCGACAGCAGCCGCACCTGCTCCGCAGCCGACTACAGGCCCAACGTCGGCGAGTGCAGAATCGTACGCATTTTCTTTTGCAAAGCAATCAACAACCAACACGAAACTACTTTGTTCATAGGTGTCGCGGCAAGTTTTGGCAGCTGCTGCTTAACAATGCTCGCCTGCTTTCATGGCACTTGCACTTTACAGAACTCAATGCTAAACAAAATCTGATGTGATTTACATCTGATTGACACCTCAACACAAAACAAGTTGTCAACAACTAACACGTAACATATTAAAGCAAACCTACGCAGTTCTTCGCTTTCACCACATGGTGTTGCGTTTCAGAACTTTTGAGTTGTGTTTGTGTGTCTCGTCGTGTAGAAGTAGACCCGCATAACCTCACGTCCGTTCAACACGTGGCTCGGTAGTTGCCGCACTTGGGATCCTTTCGGTTCATTGTCTGGCAGCTTCGCCGAGCATTTCCTTCCAAGCTGGCGCTTATGTAGAAGAGCGCATCGCCTTGCGTGGTGTAACCGCGGTGTTTGGCGGCAAAGCCTCACCAGCTTTAGCCCGGTACAAGACGTACGAAACCTTAGACACTAATATACCTCAAAGCATCTGCAGACGCACGAAAAGCCTCCGGGAAGAACCCCGTTGTTCACATCCCTTTGACCCGGAAACACACTCAGTTTTTTGTCCCCCGAGGTTTTATTATCCTGCAAACGAACCAGCGCCAGGTGTAACCCAAAACCCCCGTGTTTTGGTCTTCTTGAAAGGTAAAGAGGATGCCTGCGTCTTCTCCATCCAACCCACGGGTCTTCTCTCTGTCACTCCAATTTCTCCCCTCATGTGGCACCACGAAGCGAAGTCCGTCGCTGCTGACGGGCCCAGAGAAGGGAAATGCAACCGTCATAACATGCAGGGTCAAAACCTTGTGTCTTTTTTAAACGCTGCCGCGAGGCCCCCCCCCCAAAAAAAAAATTGGAAAAAAGAAATTGCTCAACTTCATCAAAAAATACTGCAGTGATTGTTCCAAAATTTTTAAAAAATTAAAAAACCCAATCTTTTGTCCGGAAAAAATGGGTGGCCATTTACCAAAAAGACACAAGGTTTTGACCCTGCACCCTAAACGCGTTAGGGGACTCCACAAGGTTTCACAACGGAACGACACATCACCCGAAACGAGCGGCACCCTCTCACTTTTCTCAACCCCCTCCATACCCAAGCCTTTACGGTCAACCGGAGACTTTAAAATACCGACCTTCTAATCCACAAATAACGCTACATGCTGGCAGCGCGTTTGTTGGGAAGAGATTTCCCTAACGACCGTCTCACTAACAGGCTATCTTCCCCACGCCCCCGCAGTGTCAACTTGAAATGCAGACACCGCACACAGGGGTAGGCTTGTTCAAAGGCTGGCGTTACTACGTACAAACAAACACCGCGCCCATTCTTTTTCTTCCCACGCTATCACCAGTGCATAATACAGAGACGTGATTTTGGCGGATACGCTGTCGGCTGAGGTTGATAGCTGGCGCGATCATTATTGTGCATACCGCAGCTACGGTCTACCACCACGGTGTCACAAGTGTAGTGGTTGTGATGTATACTGCATACCACAGCACCACACATAGCGTACGTAGCACTATCAGGGTGTGTCATACGTGGGTGGGAGGGACTGCTAGCTCCTATTCATCTCCGCAAACACTCACACAGTTTCAGTGCGAGGAAGAGACCTGCGAGTCGACGCTGATCGTACGAAGAAATCTGTCGTTCTACGCTGTATGTCCACAACTTCTCCTTGCCCGTGGAGTTTTCTGTCATTGCGGCAAGCTTTGGGGCTGTTTTTACAGCTGGAAACTACTACTACTGTTTGATAGTGCGTTGCTCAGGGTAGTCGAAGGCCTGACAATCACACTAATGCAACAAATTTACTGTTTGCATCCGACGCCATTGCCAAAGGGGCCTTGCCTCGACCAGGCGACGTCGAGTGATCATGGGGATCACCGCCTACTGCACGACTGCATCGAGATCATGGTTGCTGCATATCAAGTTCAAACTACTGCGATTTGCATTGCCAGGGAGGCCTTGGCTCGATCAGTCGACGTTGCGTAATCATTGGAATCCGCCGACCATCACGACTGCATCGACATCATCATCAAGTTCTAACTACTACTGTTTGCATCCGACGCCATTGCCGAAGGGACCTTGGCTCGATCAGTCGACGTTAAGTAATCATGGGGATCTGCCGACCATCACGACCGCATCGACATCATTATCAAGTTCTAACTACTACTGTTTGCATCCGACGCCATTGCCAAAGAGGCCTTGGCTTGACCAGTCGATGACAAAGTAATACCCCCCACCTGCAGCACGACTGCACCGACATCCTTGTTGCTGCATATCAAGCTCGAACTAATACTACTACTGTTGTTGCACCCAACGCCATTCCCAAAAGGACCTTCGCTCGACCAGTCGACGACTAAGTAATCCCCCCTCATCCCATCCACCTGCAGCACGACTGCATCGAATCTGGCGAGACGAAGCCTGCGTGGAAGCTCATCGCGTGCGAGGCGTGCCGCCCGGCGAGTTCCGCGACACGAACCTCCTCTGCGACGCCTGCCCGGCCGGCCTCGCGCTGAAGGAAGGCGTGGACACGACGAAGTCCTCGTACGCCGCCAACGCCATTGCCAAAGAGGCATTGGCTCGACCCGTCGACAACTAAGTAATTCCCCCCCCCATACAGCATGACTGCATATCGACATCCTTGTTGCTGCATATCAAGCTCGAACTACGAAACTTTACTACTCATTTGCATCCAATACCATTCCCAAAGGACCTTGACTCTACCAGTCGCACGACTAATTATCCCCTACCATCTACAGCATGACTCGTATCGACATCCTTGTTGCTGCATATCAAGCTCGAACTACCAAACCTTACTACTCTTTTGCATCCAATACCATTCCCGAAGGGCCTTGACTCGACCAGTCGCACGACTAAGTATCCCCTACCACCTACAGCATGACTGCATCGAATCTGGCGAGACGAAGCCTGCGTGGAAGTGCGAGGCGTGCCCGCCCGGCGAGTATCGCGACATGAACCTCCTCTGCGACGCCTGCCCGGCCGGCCTCGCGCTGAAGGAAGGCGTGGACACGACGAAGTCCTCGTACGCCGCCGACGCCTGCACAGCCTGCGCGGCGGGCACCGGGCCCATCCCGACGCTGTCGTACCCGGGCGAGTCGCACTGGCTGCCGAAGGTCACCGGCGCACTGTGCGAGCGGACTGAGTGCCCGTGGAGCAAGGACTGCGCGGTTGGCATCGACCGTGGCGGGCGGCGTACGCGGAAACCGCGGATGACGGGCCGGACCTCGCGTCCCCCCTGCGCCTGAGGAACGGAGTCGGGCTGGCGGCGGTCCGCACGGCGAGGGAGGTGCTGACGTTCACGGACACGTTCGTCGACGCCATTGCCAGAGGCATCGACAACTAAGTAATTCCCCCCCACCTACAGCATGACTGCATATCGACATCCTTGTTGCTGCATATCAAGCTCGAACTAAACCTTACTACTCTTTTGCATCCAATACCATTCCCAAAGGGCCTTGACTCGACCAGTCGCACGACTAGGTATCCCCTACCACCTACAGCATGACTGCATCGAATCTGGCGAGACGAAGCCTGCGTGGAAGCTCATCGCGTGCGAGGCGTGCCCGCCCGGCGAGTATCGCGACATGAACCTCCTCTGCGACGCCTGCCCGGCCGGCCTCGCGCTGAAGGAAGGCGTGGACACGACGAAGTCCTCGTACGCCGCCGACGCCATTGCCAAAGGGGCCTTGGCTCGACCAGTCGACCACTAAGTGATCATTATCATGCTCAAACTACTACTACTACTACTGTTTGCACCCGACGCCATTACCAAAGAGGCATTGGCTCGACCAGTCGACCACTAAGTAATTCCCCCCCCACCACCTACCGTGACTTAAAGGACCGAAGCATCCCCTACCACCTACAGCATGACTGCATCGAATCTGGCGCGACGAAGCCTGCGTGGAAGCTCATCGCGTGCGAGGCGTGCCCGCCCGGCGAGTATCGCGACATGAACCTCCTCTGCGACGCCTGCCCGGCCGGCCTCGCGCTGAAGGAAGGCGTGGACACGACGAAGTCCTCGTACGCCGCCGACGCCTGCACAGCCTGCGCGGCGGGCACCGGGCCCATCCCGACGCTGTCGTACCCGGGCGAGTCGCACTGGCTGCCGAAGGTCACCGGCGCACTGTGCGAGCGGACTGAGTGCCCGTGGAGCAAGGACTGTGCGGTCGGCATCGACCGGTACTGCTGGCGGGCGGCGTACGCGGAAACCGCGGATGACGGGCCGGACCTCGCGTCCCCCCTGCGCCTGGTGAACGGAGTCGGGCTGGCGGCGGTCCGCACGGCGAGGGAGGTGCTGACGTTCACGGACACGTTCGTAGACGCGGTCGGGTCTATCTCCTTCAGCTACGCAGTCGCCGCACCGGCCGCCGCGGCGCTGGCGGCGGTGCAGGTGCGGTTTTCGGTGTTCTCCGTTGACGACGGCCGTGACATCTACGTGAAGGAGAACCTCGCAACCGCCCTCGGCGCGGAGCAGACGGTGACCGTCGCGCACGGGCTCAGCGGGGTCCTGCGGGTCTCGTGGGAGTACGCGAAGCTCGCGGCCACCGATTCCGACGTGATTTTCAGCATAACCGCGTTTTCCGCCGTCGGCTGCCTCTCCGGAGGTGCCTCGCAGTGCGACGAGTGCCCGGTGGGGATGGTGTGCCACGCAGGTAGCCTGCCGGTATCGTGTCCATCAGGGACAACCCGTTCGGGCGACGAAGCGTCCTGCGGGCCTTGCTCGGGGAACACGGTGGCACCGCTGCGGGGATCCTCGGTGTGCGCGCCGTGCGGCAAGTCGTTGGTGGCCAACGAGGGACACACCGCTTGCGTGCCGAATGCAACGTGTACGATCCTGTCCGACACGGGGCACCCGTATAATCTGGAGCTCCTCGGGCAGGATGGGTACATCGTCGCGACGGAGTGGCAGGGGACGGAGGGGATCGGTGCGCAGCCGAGCACGGTGGAACTGCGGCTCTGCCCAGACGGAGGACAGTCCTTGGCTCGGAAGCCGAAGGCCGGGCGCATGGGCGAGGCGGTGCTTGCCCGCTCACTGGGGGAGGCGACGCGGGACCGGAACAAGCTGACGCTGCACGCCACGGCGGGCGACCGGTGCGAATCGGCGGCGGGAGAAATCACGCGGTATTCCATCGAGGTGACCCTCATCTGCGCGGCCCCGTCAGGACTCCACGGGGAGCTGAGCATGACCTTCCAGCAGCCGGCAGCGGACAAATGCCAGTACTACTTCTCGGCGCTCTCGCCGGACGCCTGCCCAGTCTGCACCGCCGACTCGTGGACCCTGGTGAACACGAACTGCAGCGACGGCTTGCAGCAGCAGTCCTGGCACCGCGAGGAGGACTGCCAGGGCGATCCTCCTGACCTGCCGCCCATGGCACCCTGCGTCTCCGCCGAGAGCGACGACACTTCGAAAGTGTGGCTCGTCGTCGGCGTCACAGTCCCGGCCATCCTCCTGCTGACCATCGTCGTCTGGGTGCTGTACAAGCGCAGCGTCAAGCTCGAGGCGAAATACGCGAAGCTCTCCCGCAAGCGCGACGCAACCCCCAGCGAAGCCCCCCCGGTCGCAGGTATCCCTTCCGCTTCGGGCTTTGTTCGTGCGTGCCGGCTGATCGTTTTCCCACTTGTATTTACCCTGTGTATATTCAGGTAAGGAATTCTGGTCAACCACCAAAACACGCTGCCTACGTCTTTTTAGCCTGCACAATACAAAGAAAGGCAACCCGCACGATCGTTAGTACTAAAAACGCGCGTGGGGGGCCCAAGACTAAATTCAAAGCGAGTTTCTTCTTGGTGTCGGTCGCAGCACTTAGAAACTTGGCTAGCCGTAGTTAAAGTGTATAATCATCCCTCATATCCCTCATACTACCCGCTTCACAACCTCAATGGTCAACCGGAGACCCTGAAACACCGAACCTCTAAACCACAACAAACGCTAAAATACACGCACAAGTACACGTACTGCCACTACAGCAGATACGTTACGCGCACTAACATACTATACCTCAAAGGAACCTGTACGACAAAGGTCACCCGGAGACTATAAAACCCAGGATCCCTAAGCGAGCTTGCACTCTGAAATTGGCCAGCCATAGTTAAAGTGGGTAATCATACCTGCATCCCTCATACTACCCGCCTCACAGCCTCAATTGTCAGCCGAAGACCCTAACACACCGAACCTCTAAACCACAACAAACGCTAAAATACACGCACAAGTACACGTACTGCCACTACAGCAGATACGTTACGCGCACTAACATACTATACCTCAAAGGAACCTGTACGACAAAGGTCACCCGGAGACTATAAAACCCAGGATCCCTAAGCGAGCTTGCACTCTGAAATTGGCCAGCCATAGTTAAAGTGGGTAATCATACCTGCATCCCTCATACTACCCGCCTCACAGCCTCAATTGTCAGCCGAAGACCCTAACACACCGAACCCCTAAACCACAATAAACGCTAAAATACACGCACAAGTACACGTACTGCCACTGCAGCAGATACGTTACGCGCACTAACATACTATACCTCAAAGGAACCTGTACGACAAAGGTCACCCGGAGCCGGATCCCTAAGCGAGCTTGCACTCTAAAATTGGCCAGCCGTAGTTAAAGTGTGTAATCATACCTGCATCCCTCATACTACCCTCCGAACAGCGCGTGATCACCGCGAGCAGCCGGCAGGACCTTCAGCCGTAATTTAAAATAGCTGAAAACCTGGGCTATACTCTGCATCAGGTGTTGCCCATCATTGAATTCCACACACACACACACGCAGAAGTAGCCGAGCTTGATGACAACGACGAATCTTAGTCAGTCCGCCTCGGTGTAGCCGCGGGCCGTTCTTCATGGTGTCTAGCGAGCAATTTGTTCGATAGCAGCCACAAAGGGCAAATGAGTGGTTGCTTGATGGTACAGTCGCGCGTAGGGTTCGAGCCTGCGGCCTTGACAGGCGACCGGACTGGCAACTCACCTGAGTTTCGCCTCCGACTTTTTGCATGCGGCGGTATTGGTAGCGTTTGGAAGGACGGGGGGGCGAAGGCTTGCGAAATTCGCAATACACATTCCGTATCCTCTGACGACACATTCGCTCGATTCTCGTGCCGGGATGACTGCTGCGATCCATCTCTCCAGTTATTTACCGACTGGATGGCAGCCTGAGGCCATAAGTCGCAGAGAGGGTACGTTTGACAATCTTTATCAAACGCAAACGTTTGACAAACGTGCAATCGTGCCGTTTGTTTACCGACGGACCGCGTCTATACCACAGTACACGACGCTTGATGACGCTTGTCCACGTGGCTGCAGGTGGGACAAACATAAGGGAAAAAGGCTCCTTCCGGGTTTCCTTGGGCGTGCACAGAAAGATACTAGCCTCCAGCAAGTGTTCCAGGGACCGCCTGCACGCACGGGTTGACTTACAAAACAGTGTGCAAACAGCGAGACTTGCGAGGAACGTGCATACCATGCAGGGTCAAAACCTTGTGTCTTTTTAAAACGCTGCCGCGGGGCCGATGGCCCCCTATTTTTTTTTTTTTTTTTGGATTTCTTTTTTGTGGCTCAACTTCATCAAAAATTACTGCAGAGTTTGTTCCAAAATTTTAAAATCCAAAAAACCCAAAAATTTCCGGATTTTTTTTTTGGCCATTTCCAAAAAGACACAAGGTTTTGATCCTGCATGATACGAAGATGTTTCATCGTCGGCAGCACCGACCAAAGCAGAAATAGAGTGGTGCCGACGGTGGTGTCCCTCCCGATTCCACGAACGAAGCGTTTTTTACCTTCTTGTTAGGGGTGCCCACTCAGGCCCTTTTTTTGTCCGGAACCCGAATTTTCATTATTCGTCTATGTTGTTGGTCAGCCTTTTGTACACCCATCAAGGGAAAAACATGTCTAGAACCCATCTTTGGTCGTGGATGAGCAAAAATTACCATCTTTAACCCCTCAAACAGTAAAGAAACAGTGTCCGCAAGCTCCCTGAGAGGCTCTGAAAACGCAGGGATCCGCCCTCTGATCACTGTTCGCCAACCAACGGTCAGCCTAGCAGCTTCTTTGTGGTCTGTCAGTACCTGAGATGCTCTACAAAACACCCAATTGTGCTAGGAACCTACAAAAGGCACAGGAGAGCCCTCACATACAGTGTTTTAGGGTGATTACCGACGTGCCTCGTGCCCTGCACCGTCCTCGAAAATGCTCGCGAATTGAAAAAAATGCTCGTGATTTGAAAAAAATGCTCGTGATGTGAAAAAAGTGCTCGTGTAGCCTCAAAAGTGCTCGGAAGTCCTCCCACCAGCTTTGCTGAGCACTATTCTGCACCAAAGAGACAGTACCGGCCTCCTGATGCCCTCGTTTGACTCTCTTCTGATACACCGTTACACAGCGTTACACAGCGTTACATCACCGTTACACGCCGTTACAATTTTGCACCGTTTTTTATTGATTTTGTCCCTAGTGTCAGTTACTGTCACCGATTGCACGCCAAAACCACGGCGAAAACATCCTAAGTCGCAGTGTGGTGGCCCATTGGATGCTAAAACAGTAGAGGAAAGGTCATTTTGGCTCAAATTCAGGCAAGCAGACCCTTTGGAGCCTTAGAACAGTGGTAAAAGATGGCAAATTGGTGTTTCACCTTAGAATATGGTGAAGAGGTGGGGGAGAGGTCCTTTTGTGTGGGGAAGAGGTCCTTCTGAGTGGGGGAGAGGTCCTTCTGTGTGGGGGAGAGGTCCTTTTGTGTGGGGGAGAGGTCCTTTTGTGTGGGGGAGAGGTCCTTTTGTGTGGGGGAGAGGTCCTTTTGTGTGGGGGAGAGGTCCTTCGTGTGGGGGAGAGGTCCTTCTGAGTGGGGGAGAGGTCCTTTTGAGTGGGGGAGAGGTCCTTTTGTGTGGGGGAGAGGTCCTTTTGTGTGGGGGAGAGGTCCTTTTGTGTGGGGGAGAGGTCCTTTCGTGTGGGGGAGAGGTCCTTCTGTGTGGGGGAGAGGTCCTTCTGTGTGGGGGAGAGGTCCTTTCGTGTGGGGGAGAGGTCCTTTTGTGTGGGGGAGAGGTCCTTCTGGGTGGGGGAGAGGTCCTTCTGAGTGGGGGAGAGGTCCTTTCGTGTGGGGGAGAGGTCCTTTTGTGTGGGGGAGAGGTCCTTCTGAGTGGGGGAGAGGTCCTTTTGTGTGGGAGAGGTCCTTTCGTGTGGGGGAGAGGTCCTTTTGTGTGGGGAAGAGGTCCTTCTGAGTGGGGGAGAGGTCCTTTTGAGTGGGGGAGAGGTCCTTTTGTGTGGGGGAGAGGTCCTTTTGTGTGGGGGAGAGGTCCTTCTGGGTGGGGGAGAGGTCCTTCTGAGTGGGGGAGAGGTCCTTTTGTGTGGGGGAGGGGTCCTACAATACCCCCACCACCGTCCCAGCCGGGGTTTGCAAGTGACCAGGTTCGTTTTATTTTCCCTTTTGGATCCCTTCGCCGCAAATGTTTGGCGCAAAAATGAGTGTTTGAAAGTCGTTTCACCCTTTATTCCTCGTACTCACTGAAGGTATCCGGACCAGGCAAGGCTTCCCGGTGTTACAGTATCTCGTAGATGCGGCTTTTGTGTTTTCTGGAGGTTAGCCATAAATTCTGGACAATGTGCATGTTTTCTTTTGGGTAAACGAGGGTAACAGATGGGGTTTTGTGGGTTTTATTGGGGGAAACATGGGTTTTACTAGGGTAGACGTGGATTTCCCTGGGGTAGACGTGGATTTCCTTGGGGTAGACGTGGATTTCGGTGGGGTAGACGTGGGTTCTCCTAGGGTAGACGCGACCTATTCTAAGGCGGATACAGGCGATCTGATGGCGAAACTGCCGCCAATAGGGTACCAGTTGGCTCGGAAGGGTGTTTAGGGTCACAAAAGTGATATTTCGATGACTAGGGTGCACACTATTTGCGAAAGTATGCTAAATCACCTCTTTTCGTGTTATAATGGAAGTGGTGGCAACCACCTCAAACGTCGTGAAATACCCCCTAAAAACGCAGTTTTCTGCCTCGCAGTCCCCCGACTGGGGGTTTAAAACGTTTTTGAAGCGATTGCTAGCGGTTCCTAGGGTGGAATCGCTCTCAAAATCACTAAAATGTTGAAAATTGGCTTCCGGACAAAAAATCGTACTGTAGCCCCTATGGAGTGGGCACCCCTATTCTTGTCTTTTTTTTTGAAGCCAATTCCGAGGGGACGAGACGACAACTACTACTGAATCCAAATCATGGGATTTTTTCAGTTTTCTGGCGGCGCTGTGTTTGCGTAGTGTGTTCCAGTTTGTCTTCCTGCATCGGGGGGTTCCCCCCCCTCCAAATTCTGGATTTCCATCTTGCGTAGTGATCGCGCAAACGCGCCCGCGTACCTTTTCCCCCCGATCCAAGTATGACGAACGTTGCCGTTTGAGTAGGCCGAACACGCAAGCAATCCTCTTTTTCTTTTGATTGACCTTTTGTGTTCACTTTTTTTCCTTTTTCGTACCCTGCTACCAATTTCCCCAAGCGGGTCACCGAGGGGTGGCGTACTTCAGGCTCGGCGCTTGCGCTGAGTACGAGCCCTGAGGTACACGGTGGTCTGTGGTCCTGAGGACCTCATGCAACATCCTCGTGGGTGTGTATGTATCACCACACCATCCACTGGCAGCTAGTGTAGTATCGCGGTATGCTGGTGGTATCCCAGCACCTACGTATACCATCCACCTGCTAGGTATCAGGGATGCTGAGGTGGTATGTGGTCCTGAAGACCTCATGCAACATCCTCGTGGGTGTGTGTGCATCACCACACCATCCGCTAGCAGCTATCGTGGTATGCTGGTGGTATCCCAGTACCTACGTATACCTGCTACCTGCTAGGTATCAGGGATGCTTAGGTAGTGAGGACCGCATGCACCATCCTCGTGGGTGTGTACGCATCACCGCACCATCCACTCAGCAGAGGCCAAATCGGGCCTGAATTCATCCGGGAAGCTTTCGTAGCACCCGATTTCTCTGGGTTTAGAAGTCCTCGTTGAAAAGCGCATGAGGGACCTGAGGCCACATTCGAGTATACATAAAATATGCATACCAAATACGCATACCAAAATGTACGATGCCAATATCCCTTTCGAGACCTTGAATCTCCGGTTGTTTTCAAGCGAACTTTCACTCGCAGCAAGAACGACCCAATCGATGGAGAACACTGTATTCTATATGCTAGTCCACCCCCCCCTCGTCGGCCGTTTTAACTGATTGTTCAGACACGGTTGTAGGGGCCTCCCCGTGACGGATTCGCCTGTGCTCTGGTAGCACGGGGTCCTGGCTGTGACGAGCTACGAACAGCCGCCTGACAAACCAGACTCACACCGATGTCCTGTCTGCAGACACTCAGGTTCTGCGCTGATGATGGTCCGCCTTATGTGTCGTGGCTTAAAAGACCGTAGCACGGCGCAGACGGGACCGGTGCGATGTTGAGCGCATATCCATTCCAAGCACGTTCTTGCTATTCCCCTCGTCGTCCCCAGCTCTGACCTAACATTTTAAAGGACTCTACCCCGCCTCGTCGGAGAGACTCGAAAAAAGAAGAAGGACGCAACACCAACTGTCGACCGCAGGCACAAAAAAAAAGGGTAGGCTAGTCTGACACTAATTGGCTAGTTTTCGTGGCCCTCGTGGGGAAAAAAAAAAAAAAAAAAAAACACGGATCCTTCAAACTCGGAAAAACTGTCTGGAAACGAAGAACCCCCGGCGTGTATTTTCTTGCAGCAGGCGCATCGCAATTACCACCCCCCAACCCACACTGTCTCGCCAGGGCTGAGCACTTACGCCCAGCTCCCTCATCCTTCTGAACGCCTTCGCAAAAGAGCATTTTCCTGTTCCACTTTCTAACGACGAATAAAAAAGGGTTCCCGAACCTGCGGCTAGCACTTAAAGCTGTCTCCTTTCTTTTTCGGAAATTCCTGACGAGCACGCAACCCGGTGAACTTAACCAAGAGTCGAAGATTAGCATCGAAACTTCCTGGCTTTTCACGCCGTAGCAGAACGACCACACCCTACCCAATCCCAAGCACCCCCTAAACGCGTTAGGGGACTTCACAAGGTTTCACAACGGAGTGACACAACACCCGAAACGAGCTGCACCCTCTCACTTTTCTCAACCCCCCGCCATACTCAAGCCTCTACGGTCAACCGGAGACTTTAAAATACCGACCTTCTAATCCACAAATAACGCTGGTAATGAAACGTCACGAAAAAGTGCGCCCTCTTCGATGGCATGCCCTGACTCGGGCCCTTTCTCGGATTCTGATTCCGATCCTCCACGGGTCACACAACGATCGCGCCCTCCCGCCGGCTCTTCCCAGCTACTCGCGTCCTCCGCATCGCGGCGTGCCTATCGGCGCAAGCGAGAAGGGTTGCAGTTGCGCCGCGCCGAAAGCGCGGAAAGAGTGACCCTTCTGGAGTCGCGTAGCGAAAAGCTGGTATAGTGTGGTACTCATTTGCATGCAAATGACTCCCCACTAACACGAACCACAGGTAAATCTGGGTTTAGTGGCGGGCGTAAGCGTTCAACAAAAAAGCGCCTGCTCAGGTGTCTTTTTTTCCCGGGTACTGGCGCCGAACCTGCCATCACAGACATAACTTACTACCACACGCCGATCTCAGCATCACTCGAACTTCGCTTCCCGAACTTAGTATCGCCTGAATTTTTCTTCGCCGAACTTAGCTTCACCAAAACTTACGCAACAAAACGACGAAAAAGCGCGAGTTTCAGGTGCGTGCCGTTGAAAGGTGCATTGCACATTCGGTGTCAACCAAACCGGGTTGTCAAGGCAAAACACAATCGCAGGAACCCAGTCCGAAAAAGAACTACAAAAAAGAAAAAGATGGGCGGTGGCAAGGGTGCCTTTTACAAGGCGAAGCACGGCGGAGGTGGTAAGGAGGGCGGGAAAGGGTCGAAGGAAGAGGCCTTCGGCGGGGAAAGGCAGCCTGTTATGTGTTGTCGCATCGGGTTGCGACGGAGCGCCACAGGAGAATGATGGGGACGTGGAGATGGGTCGAACGTGGAACGCGTCCGCCACGCAGCCCTCGACGAAGAGGGCCTGGTGAGACTTCAAAAGAAACGGCTGGTATGCCACTAGTATACTGGCTGAAGGTCCGACCGGAAATGTGTTCCGAACGGCGGACCCCGCAATCCAGTGGGAAACCATGGACAAGGAGGCTCCGAAAAGAGGGAGGAAAGAAGCATAAGGGTGCCCCTTCCGGTGACGGTTGCCACCCGTCGTCGTATACAAGGTGCAAACGATGCTTAACGCGCACCTTACTGTGTGGCCATCGCTTTTCTGGCGGGGTTCAACATTGCCCGGCGTACATGTGCCCTTCTCACCTCCTGGTGCTGATCGCACTCCCTCTTTGTCTTACGCCGCCGAAAAACCCCGGTCTTGTAGCCTGTGGCGCGGTGCTCCCGCCGTCCTGACTGATCGTATCTGGATAGCCATTATTGGAAGCGGATGTGCTTTCCCGATCGTCTTCAGCACGTTAACCCAACGGCCTCGCATAACGGAGCTGCAGACCTCAAAGTCATCACAACCGGATGCGTGTGGTTGCGTCTGCTCCACGCGGTATCGGGCGGTGTTGTCGGAGCATAGACAGCGACAGCAGGAAGAACCCCACCGACAATACAGAAGAGGACAACAGATCAAAAAGCAGACACGGTTGTAGGGGCCTTCTCCCCGTGACGGATTCGCCTGTGCTCTAGTAGCACGGGTGGTCCTGGCTGTGACGAGCTACGAACAGCCGCCTGACAAACCAGACTCACACCGCAGTCCTGTCTGCAGACACTCAGGTTCCACGCTGATGATGGTCCGCCTTATGTGTCCGTGGCTTAAAGGACCGAAACACGGCGCGGACGGGACCAGTGCGGTGTTGAGCACATACCCATTCCAAGCACGTTCTTGCAAACCCCCCCCTCCTGGTGCAACCCACTGTGGACCTACTGTGGGACCCACCTTAGCTAAATTCTCTAAGGTGAAATGGTGGAAAAAGTGGGTCAAAATTTTTTTTTTTCGAGTGCTTTTTTGGGAGGATTTGGGCCAAAAAAAAAATTTTTTTTTCTTGGTCGCTGCTGAGGAAACCACCTTAGAGCGGTCACCACCCTGCTGCACACAGGCCCTGCAGGAGGGGGGGGGGTACCCACCCACCCCTCGTTGCCGTCCGGCTGACAACGATGCCGAGTTTAGGGGCCTTAGCATCAGCACTGGGGGGGGGGTGGAAAAATCCCCGCATAGTCCACCAGGGTCTGACGGGTACTGAGGCCCCATACCCTTCCTAAAACATCATTCTGCGTTCAAATACGCCCTCAGAAGCCTCCGGAGAGCCTTCTATGATGTCCCAAATGCGATTTTGTGGGTTTTTAGGGGGTCCCCCCGTCTGCAGGCCGTAAACCGCCATACAAGACACATATGCAACCTGATGCTGGGTCGCTCCTCGGAGCAAAATCTCGGCCTAAACACACGTTTTCGGCGTTCTCTATCATTCTCCAGGTGCATTCGACCCTCGGACTTCATAAATTATCTCGCTTACAGGTGTTCCGGGGTGTGCAAAAACAAGGCGAATGGACCCTACAGACCGTACCACGCCCTGCCTGTCTATACAGGCTTTGGGGTCGAATTGCGCCGCCTTGGCGCCATGTGCACCGTTTTGGTCTCGTTTGTGCTGCTTTGGGATCCACTAAGAACTCTGGTCTGATTTGCGGGACGCTTTGCTCGGTTTTGGTGCCCACTTTCACCGTTCAAAGTGCATCCAGTGGTGAAGACTTTGCGCCGAAGCTGGAGAGGAAGCGACCCAGTAGGCGCCACTTCACCGTGAGCGGGTCTCGGAACATGACTCAAACTGTGGCCCAGGTGATACTGCCGACCATGGCGGGTGTGTGCGCCACACAGTTTGTCTGACCAAGCTCACTGCACAGGAGCTTGCCACACATCCCTCGGGTCATGTGCCGCGTTGTGCAAAGTCATCCAGCGAGAAGCACTTTGCAGCCATGGGTGAGAAAGATGCCAGAAGGGAAGACATTGCCAGGAAAGCTCTGAAAGCCTGCCCTGAAAACGGTGAAGCCTGCTTCAAAATCATGAAGTGAACGCGTCGTAGTCAACCGCTTCGACGACGATTGAGAACGGCTGATAATCGCCTGTTGCTTAACGCTTGTCCTACTTCGTTCACTAAGACTTGCAGAATCACCAGAATAGCATAAAATGATGCAGGTAGAAGCCTGAACAGGCCTTAGAACAGTGAAAGTGGGCGCCAAAACCGAGGAAAGCGTCCCGCAAATCAGACCAGAGTTCTTAATGGACCCCAAAGCAGCACAAACGAAGCCCGAAACGGTGCATATGGCGCCAAAGCCGGTGCAATTTGACCCCAAAGCCTGTATAGACAGGCAGGGCGTAGTTCGGTCTGTCCCCAATGCAGGGGTCCATTCTCCTTATCTTTGCACGTCCCGGAACACCTGTGAGTGAAAGAAACCACGAAGCCCGAGGGTCGAATGCACCTGGAGAGTGCTAGAGAACGCCGAAAACGTGTGTTTGGGCTGGGATCTTGCACAGAGAAGCGACCCAGCTTCAGGTTGCATATGTGTCTACTATGGCGGCTTACGGCCAACAGGCGGGGGGACCCCCTAAAACCCCACAAAATCGCATTTGGGACATCATAGAAGGCTCTCCGGAGGCTTCTGAGGGCGTATTTGAACGCAGAATGATGTTTTAGGAAGGGTATGGGGCCTCCAGACCCTGGTGAACTATGCGGCGATTTTTCCGCCCAACCCCCCCCCCCAGTGCTGATGCTAAGGCCCCTAAACTCGGCATCGTTGTCAGCCGGACGGCAACGAGGGTGGGTGGGTCCCCCCCCCCCTAAACACCCCCCCTCCCACCCCCCGAAAGAAAGAACAGAAAAAACAGAAAACGGAAAAAAAGAAAAAAAGAAGAAAAAAGACTCTGCATTCCGCGAAGAAGACTTGATGCTAGCATCAAACACTTAGAGGCAAGTAGCGCCTGAACACGAAACTAAGATTTTCCCCCCCCCCTCCTGCACACGGTGGACCGGTCATGGTCATGACCGCATGTTTGACCGGTCAGTTTTTGACCGGTCAGCTGAGAACGTTATGCGGTCATTGACCGCATACCTTGCGGTCATTGAACGCATCCTGTGGTAAGCCACAAGGATTCCTGCCTTTTTGGGTTGAAAATCACCCGGTCTCGGTCTCTCTCTTTTCTGGTAAACGTGCTTCTGCGTTTCGGGGGTCAGAAACGCTGGTTGGAGAAAAGGTATGTTGGGTGTCACCTACAGGGCTTTTTTGTGGGATTTCTGAGGTCACAATCACACGGTGTGCTCCAGCACCGGGTGAACTGTGCAGTCCATTTTGCGGGTGTCACACCTGCACCTGTGTAAAGTTTAGATGGCTTCGAAGTTGTAGACGTTGGAGTGCCGCGGTCTTGACCAGGACTCGTCTGGCCGCTCGCGCTCCGATCTGTGCCAAGCAGTCGGGGCGCGAGCGGAGGCACCAAATTTATGGCCTCATACGTCAAGAACCTTGTGCGCCCTGGACGCCCGCATACTCGAGGTTCTAAGCAGCGCCAGAAACTCGCCCACAATCTGCGGAGTAGCGCCGTGGTCATGGACGGCATCGAAGATCGTCCTGAACTCCTTCACGCCCGGCGGCTTCGCCCGCCGTGGAGGACAGCCATCATCCTACTCACGCTCTTTCATTGAGCGGGTCGTCGAGGACACACGCCGCCGCTTTGTTCTCCGCCAGCACGGACGCCATGATGTTTAGGGGCACCCCATAGGCCCATTGTCGCCCATCAGCAACAGGCGACCACCGCCACCGTAGGGCCCGACGCCCATGCCTCGACACTTGGGCCTGTTGTCCGTGGCTCTCGGAGCAGGGAGCCCCGGGGCTGGTCGGTGCCCGGGGCTCAGCCCCGGAGCGCTCCAGGAGCCCGACAGGGACGGGCATAGAACACACTTTCTACTGTTTTCCAGGTAGATCCGTTCCCAGCCGCGAGCGAGGCGACTCCTCGACTCGTCTGTGGGAGAGCGGCAGAAGAGGATAAAGGCCTCCCAGAGCTTGTATTTCCCAGCACCTTTCTTTCTTGTCCTGCTCATCCGCACCCAGTTCACTTTGGTCGTCAACGCAAACCCGTCAACGCTCTCGTCCTCCGAATCTTCATCGACGGGTGAAGATCAGAGCCAAAGGGGACAGCTTTATCGGTCTCAGGGGTGAACACCGACGACCCCCTGCAGATGGCGCAGTACATGGCGCAGCTTGGGTGCGGCGGCCATCACTAAGCTGCCACCCGGACGGTGTTAGCGAGTTTTCAGATTTTTCTGGACTCGGTGCCGTCGCCGCCAAAGAACCAGATCACTGCCTGGGGAGCTTGGCCGACGGCCGCCGCGCAGGCTTTGATGTGGGCAAGGGGCGGTACGGACTCGTTGCCGCTCCTCTGTCCGCATCGTGCTGCGGCACCTCGATGGGATCTCGGGCCCGAACCTCCTGCTTTTCCCGGGCGGGGCCTGAAGTCCTATTTCTTCCAATTCCCAGTAGGACGGCCGACGCCGGGGAGCCCAACGGGCTACGAGATGAGGCCAATTTTCCGCGGCGGCGAGGAGACGATGGGAGTCTTGGAGACGCAGCTGAAGGCGAGGCGGTGAGGCGTGGGGGATGGACCTTTTCCCGACGTACGGAGAGAGGGCGGAGCGTGCAGCGAGATGGACGGCCTTCGACGACACCACGGAGAAGAAGAAGGGCAAGAAGTCGGCCGTTGTCGGAGGAGACCCGTGGCTCGTACCGGAAGGGATTCCCCGACACGAAAAGTGGGGTGAGCGGAAATGTGTGCCGAGCACCGGATGACGCAGTGCACCACATGTAAGACGACAACGGAATGCTGTCGCAACCATCACCACCGATGTCTCGACCATGAGATGCCGACGTGCGACAGCTGCAAGAAACACGCCGACCTGAGGAGTAGGAGACGCGGGCACTGCTGCAGGAAGGGCACCACCGGGCGGCCGTGGCGAGAGGAGAAGAATCAACGACGAAGAAGAGGAAGGCGGAGCCGGAGGGCCCCGCGTCAGCGCCGAGACAGGCGAAGCGTGAGAACGTGGTGCTCGTTCTGCCGGAAGCAGCGGAAGGCGAGCGAGGACCCGCAACATCGGCATCGACTTCAGCAGCGAAGGTCGGGAAGACGGCGCTTTCTTCGGGCTTCGGACCAGGAGACCCGACGGGGGCGTGGCTCTGTATTGGTGGCGCCTGGGCAGGTCGTTTTCTATGATTGCGCAGGACTCTGATTTTGTCATCACGGAGCTTGCCGGGGACGACAGGATAGTCTGGTACGACGACTGGGCCCTCGTCGGTGCCTGTCCGGGCGCGCTTCGCGCTGTGCGCAACCGTCCTGCAGCGTGCCCGTATGGTGCGCATGATGGTCAAGGACGAGTAGTCTGTCCTCGAGCAAGGACGAGAAGTCTGTCCTCGAGCCCAGCTCGACGCCGGTTGTCCTGGGAGTCGAGTTTGACTTCGCAGCGAAGAGGTACCGGCTATAGCAAGGGTGGGTGCAGAAGCCGCACCTCCTCTTTTGCTCTGTCGATTTGACGCAAATGACTCTGCGCGGCGTCGGATGGTGACCCTGGCGCACCAGGTCCTGACCGGTTCCCTGGGCTGGGAGTCGCTAGTCCGCGTGAGGGACGATATCGTTCCGTTCCTGCGGGGGTGAGCCGGCGTCTATCGGACAACCGGTGGGTCGGCTTCGACTCGAAGCTGCACCCTCGTGGAGGCGTGGTCCGATGCCAGCACGCAGGGACGGGCGGGACTGGTGGGCTCTCACACTCGCACACAGGGAGTTGATGCACCACGAAAGTCGAAAAGAGATTTGGGATAGCATGCAAGAATCTGTAGCGATAATCTGCATCGCCGGTTCGCACGTGATGTGTCACGCTTTCGCCTCTTTAGCCCCCTCGGGCGATGGCCGCGCTTCGACGCTCTTCTACGCCGTTTTGTTGTCGGCTCCGACGCAGAGTTCGTCCGCTTCTTCGCTCGCGTCAGTGCCGTCTTCTTGACCCTCGCCGCTGGCTTTAATGTTGATGTTGCGGGTCTCTGATGTTGTTTGTCTTCTGCTTCAGGTAGCATTCCGGGTGTGCTCTTTGTCGCGTTGACGATACGTGGCGAGCAACGTTTTTCCCTCATGTGGAAACCGAGTCAGTAATCGGTTCCCTCAACCCGCTGACCATGATTGGCGCTGATGCTCTATTCGATTGTACTTTCGGTGAGGCAGTTTCTCACTGGCGTTGTGGTGGATCCTCGCCCAAGCTCGTTTCCCGGGTTAAGGCAGTCACTCAACATTCCCTTGCGCTAGTGATCAGTTACAAAGACGTGTTCTTACTTTTCCCTTTCTTCTGGGCAGTTCTCGTCAGACAATACGAAGAGCAGAAACTCCATGGCGATGTGGGCCCCGTAGAGATGTCCCGCAGCACATCTTCTTTGCCGAGCTGACGACAGCAAAGTTTGCGACTCCGCTGTCGACAAGTAGAATCTTTGTCGACAACTTGCCTTTGTTTGTGCGCTCGCAGCCTTTGTTCGCACTTTCTCTCGTTGAAGAGATATTGTGCTATTTGCAAAGGCTGCCTTCCTGTTGAAATCATCTGTTCTCATAGTAGTGGACGCCACACTAATTTTTGTGTACGCCGGACACAACTGTTTGCGAGACTGGAGGCACTCGTTGCATCGAAGAGTTTGCAAAGGTCGACAGTCAACCTTGGGTTTTACATCGTCTGTTACGATGGAAAGGTGCGTGGCGTCCCGTGTCTTTCTTCGCACGGGCTCACCGTCGCATCGTTTGAGAGAACTACACCACCAGGCTCGTTGCCAATCAAAAAACTGTCAGCTGCCCGTGAAAGTGTCTCACTCCTCTGCGAGGTCGGTTTGACACGCTTTCACGTGTAAAAAGGGTGAGCCACTTACACGGGGGGGGGTACGTATAGTTGTAAGTGCGTACTTCGAGAATTAGGCCTTGCATGGGTACACTTTGCTGCCTATTTTACCTTGCAAAGTGTCATAAGTACCGGTTATTGACCGCAATGTTGCGGTCAATGACCGCATGGGTGCGGTCAATGACCAGTACCCTACCGGTCAATGACCGCAAGGTACCGGTCAACATTATTGCGGTCAGCGTGGTGCGGTCATTGACCGCACCAGCCCTTGACCGGTCCACCGTGCAGGGCCTGTGTGCAGCAGGGTGGTGACCGCTCGAAGGTGGTTTCCTCAGCAGCGACCAAGAAAAAAAAATTTTTTTTTTGGCCCAAATCCTCCCAAAAAAGCACTCGAAAAAAGTTTTTTTTGACCCACTTTTTCCACCATTTCACCTTAGAGAATTTAGCTAAGGTGGGTCCCACAGTAGGTCCACAGTGGGTTGCACTCCAACATCCTGCCATATCTATATGGTACTCCGAAGCTACACAAACCCGAGCCTCGGATGCGGTACATTGCCGGCGTTTCAGAGAAGGGAAACACGGAGAAAACGGACGAACAGCAGGCAAAAGCTGAAAAAACTCCCAACAAGAAGCAACCGAAGACGCGCGCCTCAACAACACCAGCCCACCAAGAGACATCGGGCATCCTAAAACTGGTTCTAGCCACACTGCAAGGCAAGGACGAAGCGTCTCGGGCAAAGACGGGGATACGTCGCTTCTTCGTCGTCGAATCAATTGACGGCGTAGCCGTTCACATTAAGACAAACTACGCACGGCTACGCCAGAAGGTCCCACGTACATTCGATTTCAAAGAAATGTACACAAAGATTCCGCAACAGCGAATTGTAGAGTACGTCATGCTCGCTGTGTCGGAAGCATTCGAGTACGCGAAGGCGGAACGTGGTTGTGACCTGAAGGCACGACGGTCGAAGCAGCAGTTCGAGTTCAGCAATGCTGACGCGATGGACGCGACAGCATACAACGTCGAGGAGATCCGGGAATTGGTCGAATTCATTGTCGGCAACACGTTTGTGACGAACGGTGGTCAATGTTACCAGCAGGTAACTGGAATTCCAATGGGCGGTAACGCAAGCCCAGATCTGGCGAATCTGTATTGCTACTGGTGTGAAAAGCTTTACATCGATAGCCTGATCACGGAAGGACGCCATGAAGAAGCCAGAGCCCACGCCGACAGCGTCAGGTTCATCGATGACTTCCTGACTTGGAGTGCACGACCACCACCGGAAGCAATCTACGGCATGGAATATTCGGAAACGTCGAAAGACGTTGACGACGTAGTCTTCTTGGGAATGCGCGTTAGAGTTGAGAGGGGTAACAAGGCCAACTTCATCCGACTCTCCGTTCTGGACAAGGGTGAAGAGTTTCCATGGTACCCCATCAAATACACGCATGCCGAGTCGACGGTCCCGCGAAACACCGGAACCTCGATATTCAAAGGTGCCCTGATACGAGCAGCCCGCATCTGCAACAACATGCCTGATCTCAAAGTCGAGATCATGAAGGTGTACTACCGGTTGCGAGATCGTGGGTTCTCCGGACGTGAACTGCGACACACGTTCGATACTTTTGTCGTGCAGACATACGGCAAGTACGAACTGGACGCACGGGTGCTGACACAGTTTTACCACTATGTTGGGAAAGCCTATGACGAAGGACGCCCAACGAACGAAGAGAAGCCGTACATCAACACCCGACAGCCGAACCGACCCACCTCCCCACCACATCAGACGCCCAACCCGCCCGAGCCCGAAAACACCACAACGACTGTCTCGCCCTCAAACGAACCAACAGGTTCTCCCAAACGCAACCGCAACGGCATCACCAACGTTCGCAACACGTGCTTCTTTGCCGCCAGCGTCCAATTTCTGGCACGCAAACGAAACTTCCGGAACCAACTCGAAACTATTGAGCGTCCGGATGAAGAACAGTTGAAAATCCGTCGACTTTTCACGGATTTTGATGCTGGCCGTGACATCCATGGTTCGATGGCAGAAATTCGAAGTCTCGTTTTCGGCACAACTGAGAACGACTCCGAACACCGTGATGCCCACGAACTGCTGACATGGATGAGAAGCTGCGTGAGGGGGGATAACAATGACCCAACGATGGTGACATACTCACGGCGAACCACCTGTAAAGTGTGTCAGGAGACCTCGACAGCGGTGCCGGTGTTAGAACCATTTCTCCTTGTAGAGCTCAAAAACAGGGAGAACTCCTACACCGAGACGGTTGAAGCTCTTGTAAACAAAGTAAAGAACAAGAGAGCAGCCGATGTCGACCTCGACTGTACAACATGCCGAAAAAAGACGGTAGGCTCCTCGAAAGAGGTCTATGCCTTTCCAAATATGATGGACGTGGCACTGAAACGGGCCCAACGGTCGAAGAGGACAGGCGAGGAGATAAAAGTGAAAGCCCGCACACCAATCCAATCAACCATTGGGATTGGCGAAGACACGTACATGGTGACGGGTTTCATAATCCACACTGGAAAAGTACATGCTGGGCACTATTACACCATTATGAAAGAAGCAGACGAATGGGTGTGTTATGACGACCAGCAAGTATCAGTGCTCTCATGGGAAGCATGTGCCGGAAAGTTCGTTTCGAACGGTTACATCGTCTCCCTTGAGAAGATATAAACACTTTCACTCAGTGGAAGCAGTGCCCCGTGGCGGTTGGTTACGAGCCACAACCCAAACCAGAACCCCCTTTTTTTAATCTGACGAAGGAAGGATGCGATAAACATTGGAACCAGAAAGTTGTGAAAGCACCGGAACAGGACCGAAAGTCCCCGTCCAAAGGACCCACTGAAGAGCTCTAACTTTGGATTGGTATGCGTTCAAGAGCGAAACCAGAGACAAAGAACGAGGTGCACACAACACCGCGGTGACAAAAAGAAAAAAAGAATACAGAGGAATAGTCCCTCAAGGTTCCAGACCCTACCTGCGGAGTCTTACACTCCCTGCGACCCTTTTCCCTTTCCCCTATTTTATTTTACACTTTCTTCGACGAAGACTTGATGCTAGCATCAAACATGCATGCGAGGCAGTACTCTGCCTAAACATTAAACTAAGTTTCCCCCCCCCCTTTTGGCATCGTACCATATGAATAGCAAACTTGGGCCGTCTCCCAAGTTTACTGTTTACCCGAAAAAAAACTTGGGCGGGTGGGGAAAAAAAGAAAGTGATACTTTTCTGAACAGGCAGTTCTTTTTTGGGCATTGGCCAGGGTCAGTCAGTGCACTATGCCACCGAAGAAGCGGGCGAGATTCAATCACAGGGTACACTCGCTGACTTTTTAGCTCCAAATGCATAACCTGCTGGTCATGCTCGAGTGCGCCAGGAAGAGTGAACAGCTCAAGTCGAAAGCGCAACCTCAGCCAATATTCGGGTTATCGCACCTACGACTGCCACTCTAGTCCTCTAGCCGACTTCATGAGACAGCAACTCGCTCTCCGAGGATTCGCATACCAATCAACGCATGCAGGAGCTATGTGCGGGATTTGCAAATCGCAGAGAAGTCTACCTCGACGCCTTTTTGTCTTGTATTGACCGGAGCAGGTGCCGGCGCCAGGAAACTAGATCGGGGCTGACGTTCAGTTGGAACACAAACAAACCCTGTTGCCCCAGCGCCTTTACCCGATCTTCTTGCCGCAGCGCGTTCTGACTGCCAAGTTGGCACCTGGCTGGGCGAGCATGACACAGTGCGTGCGGCAAAAAGCATCGGAAACTTCTGCCAAGAGGCAACATTCCAACTGCCCAAGTTTCACCCACTGCACTCCCAACTTTCCCGCCAAATCCTTCAGACCCATATAAGCCCCTGCTCAGCATCCACATGTGACGACATTCTGCATCATAGCTTGTGGTTACCTATTGGCTCGTATCAGATCGCCGACGGTGAGCTTCAGCGACCTGCTCTGCGCAAACGAGACCGCTACGACATATAAGAAGGGGCCGAGCCAAGTCGAAGAACATCCCAGGAAGGGCTGAAGAGTCAGAGAGCTCGCCAGAAGACGAAGGTGATCCCGCCCTCTGAAAGGAGAGCCAAAATTTGACCGGAAACGGACACCGGACGGATCGACAGAAGGACCCGCTGGTATCCTATAGGACCCCCTCAGCATGAGGAGCCTTCTGGCGTTTCTTTTAAAAGAAACGGAAACGTTTCCGTTTCCGTTTCCGTTTCCTTATTTCGAAAAAACTAAAAGAAACGGCGTTTCCATCCAACTTAGCCCTAGGGGGGGTAGGAACCCTTAACAAACTATCGTGATTTCAGGTTTTTGGATTTTTTTCAACAAGGGAACACGCACCCGCCCTGTGCACCCCCAAGGATGGGCCCTCCACAATGTTTATCGCCCGGAAAAATGTTCAAAACGCTCTGCTGGCTGTTATTTTCGCGCCGAAATGCATTTTTGAGCATTTTTGGTCTGTGGACATTCTGTGGACAAAATCCGCCGACTTTCCTCTGGAACCGGAATTTTGTTATGGGACTGAATTTGCCCATCTAAAAAGTCACTATTGGGCTGTTTGTGTGTCAGAGTGCACCCATGAGCGATGGAACGTGGTAAAAATACACTTTACACGAGGCGAGCGTCGCAGAGTGGAGGGGTCGCATAATATTTTCCGGCGCCACCGGCTTGAAAAACGGAGTTCGCACGAGAGTTTGAGAGAGTTTTGGTGCCGAACATGAACGATTTTCACACCCTCGGAGCTTCTTCGTGACCGAACCGACCGGGAAAATGACTTGGGTTGCACCAGGTTGTGACCTGCGGGCCAAAAACGCTGTTTAGACGCCGGTATTGATGGTGCAACGGTACAGTGACGGTAGAGTGACGGTAGCGTGACGGTAGCGTGACGGTAGCGTGACGGTAGCGTTACGGTAGCTCTGTGGAAGCGTGAAAATAGCATAGTGTGTGCAACAGCAAGCGAAAAAAATGTCAATCCACCAGCAATGCTCAGAATGCCATGCGAAATTGACTTCTCTCACGTACAACGATGCCGAGTCCCAATTTTTGCTGGCCAAAACGCAATTACAAGAGGTGAAAGAGGGAGGAGGATGCACCAGGTCACGGTCGAACCGTGCAGAAGGCAAGAGCAGATACAATGAAGGACTTCGGGGGTCAACACAACGATTTCGAAAGGCCGGTGGGCGAAGAAAGTTTGTGAAAGCCTCCGCCATAGGACCAGGAAGACGCTCTGGTGAGGTGGAGTACAAACGAGCTGGAAAACCTTCTTCAGAAGTCTGTGCAGAGAGTTCAGTCGCAAGGGACCTGTGGTGTTTCGATCCTGTCGAAGGTGCGGGAAGGGAGGAAAACATAAATAACTCCACCCCGTGGCAGCTACCATGCAGGGACCATCGGTCGCGAAAACGGCGGGCTCGCGTGGTGTGCTTGGGTAAATGCCGAAGTGAAGGTGAAGACCGTGCCATTTGACAAGGTTTGCAGCCGGAACCAACGCGTGAAGGCCGGCAGCCACGGTACGCTGTAGATGCTGTGTACGACCTTCCCGACTCTCGCCGCTGGAAAGGCGACTCGGCGGTCGTAAGTCCTGGAGTTTTTTTATACTGTGCAGAGGAGCTGAGTTTCGATTCGATGGTGTTTTTCCTCCGGCACAACCGCGTTTGTCATCACTAGAAGGAGACGGTTGGTAGCGTAGCGTGGGTTGCTTGCACTGCAGTGCTGGTGTGGTCATGCCTGTGGGTAGCCGGGACGTGGCTTTGGACCAGCACGTTTGAACCCGGCTGTTTGGCTGCTGCCCTGGTCCCGACGTTGCGCACGCCAACACAGCAGCATCCCTGGGGGCCCCCACTCGTTTGCTGTTTCTGCGGCGGGGCTGGTGTTGTCGTGTTGGTTGGCGAGCATACTTCAGTGGCACTACCGGACGATCACTGCGGGTCCGTTGGCACTTGCTCTGCATCTGGAGCACTTCTTTTCCGACGGCGCAGTCGCAAATGCTGATCATATTGCTTGTGAATGAAGCAATTGGCTCATTTTCCTGGTAGTTTGGGCCTGTTTGAGTCCTGGGGCCGCTACTTATCTGAAATAGAAGCTGATCTGGCATGCTTGTCGATTTGTAGAAATGGGCCATGCCTGCGACACCCCATTTTAGGTCATTTTTGACCCGAAAATTGCCACTTTATCTCATTTCCTCCTGCTTTGTGGCCAGCCAGCGCCCGAACGGGGCACTATTTTCGGTTTCCTGACCGTTTTGGGCCCACACCACTTCATTTTCACGACCTTCTTCACCAAATGACCAAAAACACGAAATTTTCACCCGCCCTAGGGCAGTGAAGCTGGTAAACATTGAGTAAACGCGTTTACTCCAAAATGAGTAAACGTAAACGTTTATAAACGGTAAACGTTTACGTTTACTCGCGGTAAACGTTTACTCGCCTCCAGAGCACGGTTAGACCATACTTGGCCTCCTGGCGCAACCCACGTTCCATCAGGCTGTCCATCTCTTTTATGGCGGCGTCAAGCATCACCCCACCGAGTTCTTCGGGCGTTGGGGGGGTGTACTCATCGTGTGCTGATAGCCCGCACAGGACTGAAACCATGGTCAGGAACGAACGACCAGTAGCCTTGTTAAACCCGATGGCTTCTTCATAGAAGAAGTCCCTGATGGCTTCGTGGGCGTCCACTACAGTGGTCGCTCGAGTGAGGAATGGCACCATATTCAGCTGCTTCGTCTTGGCTTTCTCGTTTTTCTTCTGCTGCCTTCAGGGATGTTTGCTACCACCGTGGATCTTTTGGGGTGCAGCCGCCAGTGCCGCTGCCTTGGCCGAGCAGGTGCTCAGCAGGGGCGGTGGAGAAGGCCTTATCGCAGGACTTGCTGGTTACCTTGCGCATCTTCGATCCGGGTAGTTGGCAGCGTACTACATGAAACTTACCAAAGCAGGTGAGTTTCCGCTACTGCGCACAAACAACAAATCATACAGAAGGCTCCATTCATAGGGTTAGCTTCAGTTTCAATTGTGAGGCAAATCCTCACATTTTGGAAAAAAAAAAAAAAACGGAAAAAAAAAAAGGAGCCCAGCACAAGCTGCTGGTGTTGACAAAAAAAAGTCTGGGGAGGAAACTGGTGTCACATCCTCTAGTCCACCTTGGAAAACGGAAAAATCCGAAAGAAATATGCGTTTTTTTCGGGAACCCTGGGGGCCAGTCCCGTGGTGTATGGGTCAAACTGGGTCCAACTGCTGGTGGGGCCTAGCTAAAGTCTCATCATCAGGAGGGCAGTCATAAATACGTCACCAAGAAACATACCCAAAAAAAAAAAAAATCGCCGCTGCGCGGGGCCAAGAAACTACCCCCCTCTCAAAAGTGTATCCAAAAAAAAATTTGCCGCTGCGCGGGGCCTGAGTCAACAATAATAAGCCAAACCCGTTCTTATACAAGACGGGGAGGACGCGATCTGAAACACAGGGGTCCTCGGTGAAGCACCCTGGTTCAGTCGGTCGGGAGTCCAACCCACTGCACCACGGTGCAACAGCGAACAGAGGCTTTTCTTCCGCGCAAACTGCGCTTTTTCTGAAGAGCTTCTAGCCGAACCCCTGTTTTTTACATCTCTTCGAGACAAAAAGTGCCCAATATAGCTTTCCCACCAGAAAATGGCTGTCCCTTACATTATTTTTAGGTTGTACACGATTTTGAGGGTCACGCTAATACCCTGGCTCCATTCAGCAAAAAAAAAAAAAAAAAAAAAAAAACATCAAAACAAGACACGCTCTCCTCTCAGGAACCTACCCAATCCGAAAGAAAAACCACAAGAGAGAAGATGGGCGGTGGCAAGGGAGCCTTTTATAAGGCGAAGTACGGCGGAGGTGGTAAGGGGGGCGGGAAAGGGTCGAAGGAAGAGGCCTCCGGCGGCGGCGGGAAAGGCAGCCTGTTCGACAGAGCGGCCGGAGCGTCAGGAAGCAACGGAGCGCAGGAGAACGATGGGGACGTGGACATGGGTCGAACGTGGAACGCGTCCGACGCGCAACCCTCGACGAAGGAGAGCCTGGTGTCCAAGCTCATCGGGCTGGAAGGCAGGCAGTACCCGATGTACCGTGGCATCGAAAACTACGCGTACAGGTTCAGCGAGGGCTTCACCCTCATATTGGACCGGGCGCAGACCGACCCTTACGCACCGCCGTCGAAAATGAGGTTCCTCGTCTCTTCGCAGACAACTGGATACTCGGCTGGCCTCGTGTCGAATAGAGTGCGTAGAATCGCACTTGCGGACTACCTGTGCCGCAGGTTCTGGGAGGAGGTTCACCACATCGGTCTCGACGAGGTGAAGCAGTCGGCATCGTATCACGCCGCGAAGGGCGGGGAGCTTAACATCGAGCGCCCCACGCAGCACGTTCTCGAGCGGACTTCGGTCGTCGTGTATCCGAACATGGAGGTCGAGGTGCGCTTCCAGCTCTCGCTGCCGGCGAGGGGGCGGAGCATTCTGGGCGAAGAATGCGCCCGGCTGGTCTGCGGCACGCTGCCGTCGGTCATCTCGAAGACGATCCCCGCGGGAGCGAACGACATGGCCCGCATTTCGAGCCACCTGGAGTGCGTCGAGGACCAGGAGAGCCTTCGGCTGTCGCTGCCGGCGCTGAACCTCGTCGCGTTCGTCGCGAACGGCGCGATCCTGCCCCGGCGCGGCGGCGACGACGACCGGCCGATGGAAGGTCGGCGCGGGGAGGCCACGCGGCCGGTGCCGTTTCGCTCGCCGGAGTCGATGCAGGTGACGGTCAAGCTGCCGAACCGGGGCGAGGTGACGGGGATGGGCATCCGGCCGGGGGTAACGCTGATCGTGGGAGGTGGGTTCCACGGCAAGTCGACGCTGCTGCGGGCGTTGGAAGTCGGCGTGTACAACCACGTGCCGGGGGACGGGCGGGAGTTCGTCGTTTCGGTGCCGGATGCCGTCAAAGTCCGGGCCGAGGACAAGCGGGGCGTGCAGAACGTGAACATCAGCCCCTTCCTCAACAACCTGCCCATGGGCAAGCCGACGGACAACTTCTCGACGCAGGACGCGTCCGGGTCCACGTCGCAGGCGTCGAACATCATCGAAGCCCTCGAAGTCGGCGCCTCCGCGTTGCTCATCGACGAGGACACCTGCGCCACCAACTTCATGATCCGTGACCGCCGCATGCAGCTGCTCGTCTCCAAGGACAAGGAACCCATCACCCCGTTCATCCTCAAGGTTTGCTCCCGGCTTCTATCGGGACCGCGTAGAGGGAGGGAAAACGAGACTCCTCCAGTGCAGACACGGAAAGCCTGGGAGCTACAATATTATACGGGGAGCAAAGTGTACAATACTGATAGAAATCTCAACCCTCACCCGACAAGGAACCCATCACCCCGTTCATCCTCAAGGTTTGCTCCCGGCTTCTATCGGGACCGCGTAGAGAGGGGGGAAAAATGAGACTCCTCCAGTGCAGACACGTAAAGCCTGGGAGCTACAATATTATACGGGGAGCAAAGTGTACAATACTAATAGAAATCTCAACCCTCACCCGACAAGGAACCCATCACCCCGTTCATCCTCAAGGTTTGCTCCCGGCTTCTCGGGACCGCGTAGAGGGAGGGAAAACGAGACTCCTCCAGTGCAGACACGTAACGCCTGGGAGTTACAATATTATACGGGGAGCAAAGTGTACAATACTAATAGAAATCTCAACCCTCACCCGACAAGGAACCCATCACCCCGTTCATCCTCAAGGTTTGCTCCCGGCTTCTGTCGGGACCGCGTAGAGGGGGGGAAAACGAGACTCCTCCAGTGCAGACACGTAAAGCCTGGGAGTTACAATATTATACGGGAGCAAAGTGTACAATACTAATAAAAATCTCAACCCTCACCCGACAAGAAACCCATCACCCCGTTCATCCTCAAGGTTTGCTCCCGGCTTCTATCGGGACCGCGTAGAGGGGGGGGAAAATGAGACTCCTCCAGTGCAGACACGGAAAGCCTGGGAGTTACAATATTATACGGGGAGCAAAGTGTACAATACTAATAGAAATCTCAACCCTCACCCGACAAGGAACCCATCACCCCGTTCATTCATAAGGTTTGCTCCCGGCTTCTCGGGACCGCGTAGAGGGAGGGAAAACGAGACTCCTCCAGTGCAGACACGTAGCGCCTGGGAGTTACAATATTATACAGGGAGCAAAGTGTACAATACTGATAGAAATCTCAACCCGACAAGGAACCCATCACCCCGTTCATCCTCAAGGTTTGCTCCCGGCTTCTCATCGGACCAGTGATACAATGCTGGTATCTGATGGCGACTGAGTCCGATGCAGCAGACGATGATGGTGTTGATGGCAGCCACACTACTAGTGACGTACTATAGACCACAGTGGTAGAATTGCTGGTGTCACGATAGCGATTGCACTAGCAGACTTATGGTGTTGATGGCAGCCACACTACTAGTGACGTGCCATAGACCACAGTGATAGAATGCTGGTGTCACGATAGCGACTGCACTAGCAGAGTCCGATGTAGCAGACTTATGGTGTTGATGGCAGCCACACTACTAGTGACGTACCATAGGCCACAGTGGTAGAATTGCTGGTGTCACGATAGCGATTGCACTAGCAGACTTATGGTGTTGATGGCAGCCACACTACTAGTGACGTACCATAGACCACAGTGGTAGAATTGCTGGTGTCACGATAGCGATTGCACTAGCAGACTTATGGTGTTGATGGCAGCCACACTACTCCTATACAACAGCGGCAGCACGAGGCCACAGTGATATAATGCTGGATGCCATGATGGCGACTACACAAACAGAGGCATAGCACGAGTCCCCTGTAGCAATCTATGGGTGTAGAGAGAAAGCGAGACAACCGACTGAGCGAATATCGCCAGAAACACTAAGGAATGAAAAGGCAATGGACATCCTGGCTCAAGCATGAGTCAAATTCTAGCCCGATACCGTAAAGCTTCCTATCACTGACCACATGCAGCTCGTGTCGAAAGACACTAATCTGTACGTCCCACGAGATCGTCGGAAACACAAAAATAACGTGGGGGAGGAATGTACCTGGTGTAATAGTGCGTTGCTCAGGGTAGTCGAAGGCCTGACAATCACACTAGTGCAAAAAACTTACACTTGGTGTCGGGCACAAACAGTCCCGGACATGGCTAGCCATGACCCTTTGTGAAAGTTTACACCGAAGAACAACCCACACCCACATAGCCCTTACTTGCTCTTAAGATAACCCATTTCATAAAGGTCAATACCGGAATCTGCGACGAACGCTGCAAGTAAAACATCCCTGGTGACCTCGCCCAAGTTCGTTTCCCCGAGTCAAGGCAGTCACTCATAGGGATATCAGTATCAAAGACGTGTTCTTACCTCTCCCTTTTTCTTGGCAGCTCTCGTCAGACAATACGAACAGCAGAAACTCCCATCACTTCATGCCACGTTAACAACTACCATCAGTTCACGCCTACCACTAACACTTCATGCCTGCAGGTTCGCCAACTTTTCAATGAGTTCGGAACGTCGACTGTGTGCGTAGTCGGTGGTGCAGGGGACTATCTGGAAGTCGCTGATCAGGTTGTGATGATGGACTCATACGAGCCGAAGGATGTCACAGCAGAGGCGAAGGCAATCGTGCAACAGGTAGCCTTTTCTTTTTCTGATTCCTCACCCTCACGATTGTGGGGACGATGACTGCAGGCTTCGGCTTGTATGGAGGAAAGAGGCGCAAGCAACCACGGCCTTATCATGACTGTCTCGTTTGAACATTTTCCAGCTAATACGAGAGAGATGTGACGCGCGCTTATCATGGCAGGCTTCATACACACTCCCTTGACACTTCAACCCAAGGTACACTGCACGCGACACTTTTCACTTCTCACTTGATCGCCTCACACACTGCATACGACACTTTCCACTTTTCACTTGACACACTTCTCACATACACTTTTCTTGACACCCTTAAGATGCCACCTCGTGTGACACGCTTCGCATGACAGACTTCGCCTCACACACTGCATACGACACTTTTCTTGACACACTTCGCATGCCACACCTCGCGTGACAGACTTCATTTGACACGCTTCACATGATGTACCCCAATCTCCTCCTGTGTCAAGCCGAAGCGAACAGCTCACAGAGTCATACGAACCGTGGAGGTAGCAAGAGGCAAAGTTGGTAGGGTGCGGTCAGAGAGAGAAAAGAGATTTGCGAAGCGAGCCGTTTTTTGTTTTTGCGTTCTAGTGGTTCATTCCATTCAATCGACCAGCATCGAGAGACTCATGGAGCTTCACACGCCACCTCGTGTGACACGCTTTGCACGAGAGGCTTCACATGACTTCGCTCAAACACTCTGTACGACACTTTTTCTGGGCGCACTTCGCTTGCCACACCTCGTGTGACACGCTTCACATGACTTCGCTTCACACACTGTATACGACACTTTTCTTGACACACTTCGCATGCCGCACCTTGCGTGACAGGCTTCACTTGACACGCTTTACATGATGTAACTCAATTTCCTCCTGTGCCATCGTCCCGAGTGTTCAAGCCGAAGCGAACAGCTCACAGAGTCATACGAACGTGGAGGTAGAAAGAGGCAGGATTGGCCAGAGAGAGAAAAGAGATCCGCGAAACGAGCCGTCTTTTGGGTTTGCCTTCTGATGATTCATCCCATTCCATTCAATCGACCAACATCGAGAGACTCACGGGAGATTCATCGTTTTTCCAAAACACAAACAGCTACCCAGCGGCATGTCAACAGCAGACCGAGAGCGTGAGAGCGGGCAGACCTTCGGCAAAGTGACGCAGCGGATTCCCCTCGCAGATGGAGTGAAGGAGTGTGTGTCACACCAAAAAGCGAAGGTGATGCCCCGCGGCATCGACACGCTGGTGTTCGGCTCCGAGAACATCGACTTCTCCTTCGTGGAACAGGTCGTCGAAAAGGGCCAGCTCGCCGCCATCGGCGACTACATCCAGGCCATGACACGCTTCATGGACGGCCGAGCCACCCTGAAGCAGATTCTGGACCGAATGGAGAAAATGATGGACACCGACGTCGGCTGTGCCATGGACCTCATTAAGCCGGCCTGGATGGTCCCAGGAGGCACGTACAGCAGGCCCCGCCGGCTCGAAGTCGCTGCAGCTATCAACCGCCTGCGAACGATGAAGTTCTTGATTGCCTGAACTGCTCGCGCATCCTCCCCCCGCATGCCGCGATGAAGTCACAATGGAAACATGTTGCGCCCAGACCATTTTGAACCGGGCTTATGGTGGACAAATCTTGGGACTTTTGGCTAAGGTTTGAAGACTTTGTGCTGATCACCCCGCACAGGACGGGTGGGACTACTTCAAGTCCGTCGTCGCGCTAACGACAGCCGTGACTGTTACCGGAAGCGAGTTGGCCGGCCCGAAGCTGCATCAGGGTTCATGATGAGAGGCGGTACTGTCAGTGTAGTCGTCGCTGCGAAACCGTCGATAGTTACCAACCTGCCTTTGGGGTACCAGAGCTTGCGGTTCCAGATAGAAGGACAGTGTGCACAGAGCCTCCACTGCTCGGACTTACCCCCGGTGCTTTCTGTGTCTCCGGACTGCTTGTCACCAGGAAACCCAGCCTCCTTATTCAAAGTGTTCGAAGGGTCTCGCTCAAGCACTCTCCGTTGATGACGACATCGCTGTTGTTCCTGGTAACTCAATAGCCTGCGACGACGCTTGCGACGCGCTGGACACGTGTTCTGCGAAGTCAGGTTCCCTGTCGAGAACCCATCTTCGGGGTCGAATGGCGTGGTGATTTCACGCGCCACACCGGGCGGGTCAGGTCTGGACTCAGATTGAAGGTGTTGTGAGTGGCGCTCTCGGGTGCTACCCGCGGCTCCTGATTTCTTCCAGGCCTTCTTGCACGTTGTGCCCGCAATGAAGTGTCAGCTTGGAACTGTTACGAACAAGAGGAATCCAACTGGTTAATTAAACCACAGCATTTCGCTTCATCACAGCGATGGCGAGTGGAATGTGACTTCTGCCCAGTGCCCTGAATGTCAAGGGGTAAGTCCGAGCCTCAACTGCTCGGACTTACCCCCGGTGTTTTCTGTGTGCGGGGGGGGGGTTTCACTCCGCTTTGTTTAGCTAACCTAAGCCGGTCCATCCCTTTCTCCTGGATCTACATCGAATTGCCTGCCGCTGTGCATCACAGTGAATCACGGTCCAGTCCGTTCCTATCCCCTAGTGCTGCATCGAATTGCCCGGAGCTGTTTGTTCGGTCTATCGCGGTCTGTCAAGAGGGGATGGACTGGCTTAGGCAACCTTCGTTTTGCGGCAGATGAACTCGTTGGACAAGTATCTTGAGCCACGATTTCGCCCGCATTTCTGGCTGGCCGCTCGCCATCGACGACTGGCACCGCATTGTCTGCCCAATTCGCCAGCGAGCTTGCTGCTGTATTGGAGATCTTGTCTCAATCAGGCAACCTTCGTTTTGTGGTAGATGAAGTCGTTGGACAAGTATCTTGAGCCACGATTTATCCCGCATTTCTGGCTGGCCTCTCGCCATTGGCGGCTGACTTCCGATGGTTCCACCACATTGTCTGCCCAATCCCCAGCGAGCTTGCTGCTGTATCGGAGATCTTGTCTCAATTGTGTCTGTAATGGCCGCTGCAGCTTGTTAGTGTGCGCTTCGGCTCATTTGCAACCTTCAACGTTCGTTCCGTCTGTCTGTAACAATGCGTTGTTGGTGCTAAGAATTAGTAGTTGGCAGCGTACTACACGAAGCTTACCAAAGCAGGTGAGTTCCGCTATTGCGCACAAACAACGAGGCTGCGCGTCGTGAGCTAGCGGCCGACCCTTGCTCAAGTGGCCGCGATCTGCGATGGATAACCCTCGCTGGCCCAAGTTATGGTTTGCGATCTGAGTTCGTTGACTCAGCTAGTCGGCGCATGATTAGCCCGCACTTTCAATCATCCTGGACGTGCGAATAGATGGACTGGCCAACCATCATCAGTCATGACTTCGCGTGCCTGACACCTGATCTGCGATGGATGAACTTGTTGCATTCAGTCACAAGTTCACCCGCATGATGGGTCCGCACTGCGAATAGATGGGCTTGCTGACCATCATCAGTCACTAACCACTTCACGTGCCTGACCTTTCACTTCATTTAATACCCCGCCTGATTGATTATCCTGCACTTGCGAATAGATGGGCTGGGCAACCAACATCAGTCATGATTCCGTGGGCCCGGCCGGCCTCGATTTGCGATAGATGAACTTGTTGCCTCGCTTCAGTCACGAGTTCACCTGCATGATCAGCCTCCAGTTGCGGATAGATGGGCTCGCCGACCATCAGTCACACGCACGCATTCGGCCTTGAATGGAGTATAACACTTCAACTGCTCGACGATCGAAGTTAGTCTTCTCTGTCTTCTCGTTTGATCATCTTTTTCGGTTGGGGCCCACCGCTGATCTCGGAGTCGGAATCATATTGTCTTCGGAAAAATATTGGATAGGAAAATATTTGGATAGGAAAAATATTTGGATAGGAACTACCGTATGCGGGTTTAATACGAAACGTGTAAATGTTTCTTAGCTACTTTTTTGGCCAAAGTGTTTCTTAATTAACACGTTTCGTACTAAAAACATGGGGTCTGACGTACTTAGTGAGGAAAAACGTATCGCGGTCAGAGTATTAGCGACAAGAGCGTTCTGGCACTTGTGCATGAAGACGACAGGCGTGGGCGGGCTCTGGGATGCAGTCTATGAACTGCAGCGCCGCAAACAAGGAATGGTAACCGCAGCTCCAATCGTGTTCACGAAGGTGTTCCTTAGGCGGGCACGCGTCAATGATGACAGGATCTGCGCATTCACTCAGTACGAGACACTCGTTGAAGTTGCGAAGGAGTTCGGCGAGAAAGTTGTCCCCGCAACCGGTGGCAGTGTTGGCGGTGGCTCTCGGAGCTGGAGACTTCCAGCTCCCGGCTCTTGGGAGCCAGCTCGGGAGCTGGAAAGAGCCAGCAGGAGCCAGCAGGGCACAATAAAAAGCCATCTCAAAATTCCGGGCGAGTTTCGTGGTGACCGGGTTGAGCGACGCAAATTTACTGGAAGAGAAAGTTTCCGATCCAACAGGAGATGAAGCCGACCAAGGTTTCGTTGAAGACAGCCCCCAGGCAGTGTTGGCGGTGGCTCCCAGCTCTTGGGAGCTGGTTCTTATGGCTCTTTGGGAGCTGGGAAGAGCCAGCGGGAGCTGGGTTTCTGGTGAAAATTTTGCTCGTGCGTGCAGCAGACCTTTTTTGACGATTTTTAGCTCGCGATAAGCTCCGATGAAGAGAACCGTGAAGAATGGATCCGGGGACCAAGAAGTATGTGCGTGGTTCGCGGGTCTTTACAAGATGCAGGGCACCGGACATGGAAACCACCAGGTTTGTGACGGGAAGGACGGGAATCGATCCCCTGGGTGGTGCAGTTTTTTTCGCCGTCCACGGAGCAGACCTTTTTCAACGACTCTTTGCTCGCGATCAGCTCCGATGAAGAGAACCGCGAAAATTAGACCTGAGGATCAGAAAGTACGTGCGTGGTTCGCGGGTCTTTATGCTATGCTGGGCACCGGGCGTGGAAACCACCAGGTGTGTGTTAAGAAGGGCGGGAATCGATCCCCTGAATGGTGGCATTTTCCCGCCTGTCCACGTAGCAGATCTTTTTCGACGAATTTACGCTCGCAATCAGCTCCGATGAAGAGATCCGTGAAAATTAGACCCGGGGATTACAAAATATGTGCGTGGTTTGTGGGTTTTTGTAAGAGACAGGGCCCCGGCGCGGAAACCACCGGGTGTGCATCGAGAAGGACGGGAATCAATCCCCCGAGTGGTGACATTTTTTTGCTGGTCCACGTAGCAGACCTTTTTCGGCGATTTTTTGCTCGTGATCAGCTCCGATGAAGAGATCCGCAAAAAATAGACCCAAAAGAATGTGCAAAGGTTTTCTCGCATTTTGGGGGAATGTCGAAACTGCTTCGCATGGGGTGAAGGGCTGACACGGGCGAAGATATCGGTGCAAATTTCTTTTTTGACGGGTTCAATTTTTCTGCCAATTTTCCCGCGTCCTTTTTTACTGTCGAGCCCCAGTTTACTCCAAGTACGAAACCCCTCAAAACCCCCTATGGAAGTGCAGTTTTTAATACGAAACGTGTTAATGTTTCATAGCTTCAGGTTCGGGGTGTTTCTTAATTAACACGTTTTGTATTAAAACCGTTTCGTACTAAACACGTTTCATATTCAACCCGCATACGGTATTTTGGATAAAACGGCCTTCCGCGGAACATTTGGATATTTTTCTGGAAATTTTGTTTTTGAATTTATGTCTCCTCTGAGTGCCCGCACAGCAGTAGCTGCTTTACCCGGACGGGATTTTCTGTTCGGCTCTCTTGATGTACACCCCGGACTCCCACTCCGGATTGCGGGGTAGTAGTTTTGCGGTCATTTGTGCGGTCGGCCTCACTCCCTCGATGCGGGAGTGGGACCTCCTCAATGCGGAAGTGGCCACTCCCGCACTTTTTCACTCCCGCATTGACTTAGTATATGGCTGCTGAAGTCCGGGGTGTAAGAAATGGTCAAATAAGAAGGCTACACATCAGTGCCATGCAGCACAAAACGAACCAGGGATATCAATCAGATATACCGCACGAGCAACACCGCAGAACGCACCGCAGAAAAGCGCGGGAGTACAGCTCGTGGGAGGAAAGAGACCTTGAAATAGGTGAGCTTGTTGCCGTCTAGGACTCACGGGAGAGATGCAGAAGTGGAACAGCATGCCAGGCAAAAAGAAGGTTTCGCGTGCAACGACCACTCGCGCTCGTACGCTGTACGGGAAAAACTAACTCCATTGCGCACGCTCTAGGCGGAAGTCGGAGTGAACCGATCGACGTTGACGAACAAAAGGCCAAGAGAGGCCGTCTATTGTCATTAAGAAAAAGGAGACCGTGATCCTTTTAGAACTGATCGAGCGAAGAACGAACGAACGGGACCGCTGTCACTTACTCGCTCGTGAGCGTGCTTGCGCGCGCGACCGTCACCCGAACTACTGGGTTAGCACAGAATGGGCTCGGAAGTGGTGTCGGAAGCACAACTACGTACAGACGACTAAGACAAGCAGAGTACTGGATGAAACCCAGACGGAACAAAAGAAAGAAGAGATGCGGCCAGCTGTTCATGCTTTAATGGAGTAACGATATCCGACAAAGCTGCGTCTTGAAATGCGACCATGCTGCGGCGCTTTTCATGCCATGCGACACTCGCCCCGAAAGGTACTCGTGATGTGCACATTGACTATGGGCGACAAGCAAAGCGTTACTGTTGTGACTGGTGGGGCTGCGGACGGGACACCCATCCCCGTAGTACCAAGTGATCTTTGCGGGGAAAACGAGCCGGATCATTCCCCAGGTCGCAGACACGAAGGGGTTCCACTTGACCTCGACCCCGAATAAATGGGCCAACACCGCGACAACAAAGCAGTACATCGACTGGTGGGGCTGCGGACGGGACCCATCCCCGTAGTACCAAGTGATCTTTGCGGGGAAAACGAGCCGGATCATTCCCCAGGTCGCAGACACGAAGGGGTTCCACTTGACCTCGACCCCGAATAAATGGGCCAACACCGCGACAACAAAGCAGTACATCGACTGGTGGGGCTGCGGACGGGACCCATCCCCGTAGTACCAAGTGATCTTTGCGGGGAAAACGAGCCGGATCATTCCCCAGGTCGCAGACACGAAGGGGTTCCACTTGACCTCGACCCCGAATAAATGGGCCAACACCGCGACAACAAAGCAGTACATCGACTGGTGGGGCTGCGGACGGGACCCATCCCCGTAGTACCAAGTGATCTTTGCGGGGAAAACGAGCCGGATCATTCCCCAGGTCGCAGACACGAAGGGGTTCCACTTGACCTCGACCCCGAATAAATGGGCCAACACCGCGACAACAAAGCAGTACATCGACTGGTGGGCGAAGATGGTGAGGGCGCAAGAAACGGTTCCATCAGCAAGCGCTTTTCCTTCTGCGAATCGAACCATCAGCGTCCCCGTTGCTTCCTAGTACCGGCCGCGAACCGAGACCCAGACCCGCTGGGTCGGAGCGTCCAAAGCGCTCTCAGCCTAGGATTCCGTGGCTCATGAGGCGCGGGGGGAAACCAGAGTTAGGGGGCGGGGGAATACGTTCTGGACTTAACAACCGGAAAATCGCCTTGAACTTTGATCGGACCGGAAAAATATTTGGATAGGAATAATGTTTGGATAGGAAATATTTTGGATAAAATGGCCGTCCCAGAAATTTTTGGATATTTTCCTATCCAATATTTTTCCGAAGACGGTATGTGAATAGGCAGTCACCACGTGGCGAATGGCTACCGTTTCCTGCAGATATTGGAGCGTCTCAGCTAAAAATGCTGTCCAGGACGTTCCAAAGGAATGAAAGAGCAAACAAGGCACACACACACACACACGGGAAAAGGTTGCACCCAGCTGTCGAAGTGGATCCAGGCCGGGTGCTGCGACAAGGAGTACTTCTCTGCCCCCGCGAAAGAGAAGAAGAAGAAAAAGGCCGCTCCTGGTCCAGGAACGTGACGGGCAACCACAGCTTGCAAAGCTTGAGTCGGAGGCAGCTCAGTGCCACAACCCCGTCCGCTCTGCCCTGCGGCTGACCATCTCGACGAGCTTGTGTTCAGCGCGAGCGCCAAGCCCCAAGATGCGCCACGCCTTGATGCTTTAGTTTGGGAAATCGGTAGCCACTTGACCCGTAGGCCCGTGGCTCTGCAGTACCGCCGAACACGTGAAGCTTGGCTCCCGTGTAGCAGGCTTTCCCTGGTACCCCGGTAGAACTGCCTAGAAGAAAGGGAAAAGTAAGAACAATCGTTCCCCCCCCGGTAAAAAAAGATAAGTGCGTTTCAGCGAGTCGCAGTTACAAGCGGGGCGGGCGCCCGAGTTGTTTGTTAACTGATTGCTCAAACACGGTTATTACGGGCGTTCAGACCACCAGATCGGGAGCTGAGCATGCCGTGGGACCCCAATATGGCCCAATAGACTCCCACCGTACCGGAAGCGGCTCGTGCACTTCTCTGCACCGCCGGTGTACGTGTTGTTCAACATGCTGCACTTGGAAAGATGCCGTGGATCTGACGGCAAACTCCGGAGAATTCGGAAAACCGTACACCGCGAGAGTAGGAGAAAGTAGAAAAGGGAACCTAGAGTTTTCGTTGACCGCGCTACACCCTGAGCCCAAATCCTGGATGATCAATCGAAGGTCCTACTTGGGCGTTTCAGTTTCCTCACACATTTCATGTGGCTAAAAAAAGAATCACACAAAAGGTCGAAAGCCACCAAACCGTACGCCCGTTCGGGATCGTCGGAAACACAATTCGGAGCTTTGAAGAAGATCCGAACACTTGACCTCTCGTCAGGACATTCCAAAGGAAAACAAAAAGAGCAAACAAGACTTACACGCGGAAAAGAAAATGACCGCTTCCACCCGGGCTGTGTTGCGTGCTGTTGGTGTTGGGGCGGCAGGGTTCGCTGTGGCCAGCACCGCGAAGGACGCCAGCGCGCTCTCCGGCGACTACCCGCCGAAGGGGCTCTCGCACGGCGTACGCCAGCTGCCGAAGTGGATCCAGGCCGGGTGCGGCGACAAGGAGTACTTCTGCCCCGAGAAGAACGCGGTGTTCCCCGCAGACTTCACGCCCGACCAGATGCCAGACCTCAGCGGGCACTCGAACTTCATGGCCGAGGCGCTGCGCGAGCACCCGGAGGCCTACCAGAAGTACAAGGACGTCTACACCAAGAACGGCGTCGGCCTCGCCAAGTGCATCAAGACGGGCGTCGACAACCCGGGGCACCCTATGATCAAGACGTGCGGCATCGTCGCCGGCGACGAGGAGTCTTACACGGTATGCGTTCGCTCGAGAGAAAGCAGGAAAACTCAATGGTACCATTCTTGGCGTGATGATGAGAAGGGGATGTTAAGTTTTCTACTGTGGATCACACCAATTATGTCCAGAAACCCCATGGTAAAAGCAAGAACCCTTAAAATAGACTAATTTCCTAGGGCAAAACCCTTGTTTGAAGTGGGAAATATGGGCACAAAATTTGTTTTGAGTGGATTGTAAGGGAATTTTCTGTGGGATCGTTGCTCACGCAGCACGCACAAAAGGAAGGGAAAACTCGTTCAGTAGTCATTCATGAATCAACCGAATCCATGCTAACTTGCGAGATGGCAGAAAAGGTCTCACCAACGTTGGTGGAGTCTCTTTGGGGGAAAGGGAGGGTGGGCAATTTCAACCGTTAGCTGGCTAGGAGAAACAACCCACTACCTGTGTTGTTCGTACGTGCACTTCCGTACCTCCTCTGTACACAATTCCCTCAGTGGGGTACTGCACGTATTCCACCCCTACATACCGCTCACTCAAAGGCACGAGAGGATATTGCAAATAAATGAAGCTGTCAACGAAAAGCAAAAGAACCAACCAACCATATCTACGCATTTCTTTGGTTGCACAAGAGCGAAGATCTTTTAAGATTGATGCTTTTTGGACGAGTACAAGCGCTTGTACAAGGTTACTGCACCCAAAAATAGTTGAGTCGCAGCTCTTGACACGACAGATGGGAAAAAGAAGGTGGGTATTCGCATGATCAGACGGCGGTATCGTCGCCGGTGATGAGAGGTCCTACATGGTCTATGCCCGATACTATGCGGAACAACCCAAACAACTATGCGCAACTATGCGCATTAAACGGGTTTGAGAGCCTTCCGGCTACCTATCTTAAAGAGGATGGGAGATCTTTGAACTTGCGTCGTGGTAAGTATGCGGAACAACCGCGGATTTTTGCGGCACCACCCTTCCTCGTGATCTGAGTCCGGGTCCGACGGTTTGTGGTCTGCGCTTGACTCGTTTCTGGAGTAACATGCAGGGTCAAAACCTTGTGTCTTTTTTAAACGCTGCCGCGGGGCCGATGGACCCAGTGCTCCCGCTACGAAAAAGTGCGAGGAATTCCTCAAAAGCGCTTGTACAAGGTTACTGCACCCAAAAATATTGCGTCGTGGTAACTATGCGGAACAACCGCGGGTTTTTGCGGAACCACCCTTCCTCGTGATCTGAGTCCGGGTCCGACGGTTTGTGGTCTGCGCTTGACTCGTTTCTGGAGTAACATGCAGGGTCAAAACCTTGTGTCTTTTTTAAACGCTGCCGCGGGGCCGATGGACCCAGTGCTCCCGCTACGAAAAAGTGCGAGGAATTCCTCAAAAAAAAAGAGGCTGCAAAAAAGAGGGTGAGGAATTCCTCATGAGGAATTCCTCACCTTTTTCCCGTTGGTATCGTTCGCCGGGGGGGCCGGAGGCCCCCATTTGGAAGACTCGGGTGCCCCCCTGCAACAGAAGCTAATAGGCTGCACCAAACGCGAGAGCCTAGCGGGGGAGAAAAAAAATGCCTCACCCAGGTTTTTGGGTTTCCTCACTAAAAGTGAGGTTAGCGGGATCACTGGATGGACCCCAAAAAAAAATTTGGAAATAGATTTTTTTGCTCAAGTTCATCAAAAAATACTGCAGTGTTGGTTCCAAAATTTTAAAATTTAAAAACCCAATTTTTTTCCGGAAAAGAATTGGTGGCCATGTACCAAAAAGACACAAGGTTTTGACCCTGCATGGTAAACTGAACCGAGAACCGGGAACCCCCATCTGCGACGACAAATTAATTCGTGGGGTTTTTTGTAGCAGGGTCGACATGGGGCATATCCACTGATACCTTGGGGGCAATTTTCTAACCGCCATAGGTGACAATAGGGGCCTCCGAGAGCGGCATTGCAGAAAGAAGAAGATAAAGGCCGCTCCTGGTCCAGGAACGTGACGGTCAACCACAGCTTGCAAAGATTGAGTTGGAGGCAGCACAATCCAAAGGAGAAGAGTTGGGGGGGAACATTCAAACCACTGAGAGGTACAACGTGACCTTTTATTCAGAATGATTCTCAAGGGCAATCCTGCTTCAAAGCTGGGGGTTCGCCCAAGCGCAAGTCACCGTCGTGTGCAGTCCTTCTGAACCAAACTTGCGGCCGTCCTTATGTACATTTTTTGGCGGGCCGTCCTCGCGATGGACCACTGCTGGTAGGTCACCATTAGTGTGTTGTGGTCGGATCATCCTTGTGTTATGGCTCATTTCTTTGCCGGCCATCTCTGCGAACCATATTTGGCCGTCCACCTCTGCGAACCATATTTGGCCGTCCTTGTGGACTCATCCGTGTGTTGTGGGCCGTGTTAGTTGTTTTCAGTTTAGTTGTGTGATAGACCCTTTTGGTGGATGAATCTTGTGTTCTTTAGTTGGGTTGTGGACTGCATTTCGTTGGTCATCGTTATGGACCAACGAAATATCTGTGAGCTGTATCCTTTGTGTTCTGGCTGGGGGATTCATCCGTCCCCTATTTCTGCATCCCTTTTCTAGACAACATCTCGTCGAAGAATAGTTGATGCTAGCATCAACCATGCGTGAAATGCTATCACTCGATTGACCTGTTTCATCCACACACCGCTGCTATTGCTAGCGCTAGCGTTGGTTCTCATCTCGGTCAATTGTGTTCACGCGGTTTTAAGGCCACGGAGTTGAATAGAGTTGGATCCTTCGGACATGTATTAGCAATGGAGTTACCATTGTTATCCAACTGGGCTCAAAAGGCACCTTCCCCGTGCTCTGCCTAAACATTAAACTAAGTTTTTCCTTGAACGGGAAAATGCACGCAGTCTTTTATCCCCGAGGTTTTATTATCCCGCAATCGAACCAGGTTGTGATACCTAAGCACATGCACACCTTCTCCGGTAGCTCCCGCTTCAGCCGACTTCCGCGGCCGCGGTAGTGTCCTTCCGCACGGAGGCACACGGAAGAGCTCCCCCACTAACCAGGGTGTTTAGGTCTTCTCATCTTGCAAGGTGGCCTGTGCTTCCTCACGGGCCCCGACGCACGCCTGCGTCCTCTTCATCCAACCCCTCTGTTTTTCTTTGAGAGGGATAAACACGCAGTCTTTTTCCCTCAGGCTTCATTGTCGCAAACGAATCACCGCGTGCATCGGGCGGCGCCCACAGCACGGAACAAAGCGCCCATGCGGGGCTTCAAGCTCATTAGACAATCGACGCATACCACACGAACGTATCAGGTTACCACACAACGTAAGCACACTCTCCCCGGTAGCTCCGGTCAGTTGACCTCCGCCGGGCTTAAAAGAGTTACCCCAAGTTTCCCCAAGTTGCGATGCCCCCCAAGCAGCAACAGCAGAACGCCCTGCAGAGGGACGCGGAGGGGCTGGCTCTCCTGGAGAAGCGCCTTCTCGATCTCGAGGCAGGCCTGGCCCGGCGTGAGGCCGAAGTTGAAGCCGCCGAGAGGGAGATCGGCGCTGCCCAGAAGAGGGCACGTGAGCAGGACGAGGCGGAGAAGGAGGCCAAGAGGCCAAGAGGCGGAGAGGAGCTACCGGGAGAGGGGGGGGTACCACTGATGCCGGCCGAGCTCATGCCCGGCCTGCCGAGGGCGAGGGCGGAAGAAATCTTTCTCGCCTTTGACGAGCAGGACCCAGGGTTCTGGGCGGGCCTGGGCCCGACGCTGCAGCGGGAGCTGGGCAGCCTCGAAGACGAGCGCGAGGTGCTCGCGCTGCTGGATGGCGCGGCAGTCGCGGGGCAGGACGTCGGCGACGATGACGACGATGACGACTTCGCGTTCCTCGACCCGGAGCGGTGGAGAACAATGCAGCCGACGGCGGCAAACATGCGGGGTTTTGAAGATGCAGTCCGAAGGCTGTACAGGTTCAAAGGGAACCAACAGCTGCAGGACAGGCGGGACGATGTCACGGAACGGGTCCGTGACCTCGTCCGCCTGCGCCGCGGGGAATCCGGTCCCCCGAAACGAATGTGGATCCTCCGCCTGGGGGGGCTCTTCCACTCCTACGAGGAGCAGAACGCGGAGTACGAGACCCGCGACCCCAGCGCAGCGCTAGTGATGCGCGACGTGCTGAGGGTGGAACTTCTGCCCGAGAGAGTGCGGCAGGCCCGGCGCCGGTTCACGGCGCAGTTTAAGGCGGCGCCCAAGTCGGTTCCGCCCCGCGCTCGGGGGGTCCCTCCGCGTCAGGCGCCGGCCTGCCGCAATTTCAAAGCAGGCAGATGCACAAGGGTGGACTGCCGTTTCTCGCACGGGCCCGTCTCCCGCAGGACAAAAAACGGGTGACTCCCCTCCCAGAGAGGGGGGTTTGCCGCGTGGGAGAGGCGGGTCGCGGTTTTCGAGGGCGGCGCGACCTCGAAGAAGACGACGGCGCAGCGGGCGTCGATCGTGGCGTCGCTGACGCGGTTCACAGCCGTGGCGGGGTTGCAGGCGGCTCCCCCCGCGCTGAGAATCAAGGCGTTCGCGACCGCCATGCTCGGCAAGGGCATGACACAGGAGCAGTTGGAAGCGTACGTCGCGAGGGTGCCGGGGCAGAGAGGCAGGCCGAGGACCGGCGAGATGCGCACGGCCTCCGTCGGCAAGTACGTCGAGGTGCTGGGGGCGAAGCTCGGGGTGCCGTCGGGGGATCTGGCGGCCATGAAGAAGGCCATCCTCAAAGCCAGGCTCGAGCGCAGGGAAGTGCCGGCGCATGCCCCCCCGATCACGCTGGAGCAGCAACGGACCCTCGTCGAGGGGCTGGTCAGGGGCGGCGACGAGCAGGTGACGGTGGCTGCCTGCCTGGCGTGGGCGGGAGCGCTGCGGATGGCGGACCTGCGGGCCCTGGCCCCGACAGACGTGGTCATCGTGGGGCCGGGTCTGCTCCGAGTTTCGTGGTGGACCACGAAGGAGGCGAGCCTTCGTATGAGGGAGTCAGAGGTGACTTACCGGGTCCCCCTGGGCGTGGCGCTGCGAGTAAGCAGGTGGGTGCAGCGGGGGGCTCGCTTCACCGAGGCCACGACGAGGAAGCTGTTGCGGGAAGCGAGGAAGCTGTTCCCGGTTTGTGCAGAGCACAGCTGGAAGAGAGGGGCGCTCCAGCACCTGGCCAGAAGCGGGGCGGGCTGGGAGGACCTCCTGCTCATGGCCCGTCACCAGTCCAAGGACACGTTGAAGCGTTATCTCTGGGGCTGCCTGACCCCGGACAGCGTGAGGACGGCTCGCGCGTCGCTGCTGCTCCACACGCCGGTGAGCGGCGACCTGATGGCGTGCTCAAGGTGAAGGGTGCGGCCAGGACGAGCACGTTCTGCCCCGAGTACGCACAGGACCTGAAGAGCTCGCATCCCCTGCGGGACTGGGCAAACAGCCGCCATCCCGGGGCAGCCGGGTATCTGGACCGCCTGCTCGCATGGGGGGAAAGCCGGTTACGGGGCGACATGGGCGAGCAGAGCGAGGCCGACTTCGACAGGGCGGTGACCTTGGAAGACTGGCTGCTGCGCGGGGACGTGAGCACGCACGTCGAAGGGGTTCGGGCTCAGGAAGAGGCGCTATCGGAACTGGCATCGAGGACGTACACGAAGGCACCGAGCCCGGTGTACAGAACGTCCCGCGGGCCCATCGACACCATGCCGGTCACAAAGGCCGACTACGGGAAGGTCGAGCGAGGCCTGTGGGAGGACGAGATTCGCGTCCTGCGCCAGCTGACGCGAGAGCCCATGCTCCTCTCGCACGAGAGGCACCACGCTCCACCGAGCTCGGACATCACTGAGGCCGACCTGGCGGTGATGCTGCAGAGTGGCGTCGTTAGGAGAGTCGAAAAGAGGCCGCGGATCACTCTGAAGGTGTTCAAAATCCCGAAAAAGGGGAAGGAAGAGACCCGTCTGCTGATCGATGGCAGGCCCTTTGACAGCCGCACCTCCCAACCGCTGTCCCCCATCACCCCGTCGCTCAGGGATGTGGAGGGCTTCGTCCTGGACCACGCTTGGTTCGCGACCCTAGACCTGCTGGGCTACTTCTACCAGCTTCCGGTGTCCGACGCGCTGGCGGACTACCTGGGGTTTAGGGCGGCCAACGCGTACTACGTCTTCCGGATAGCCGTCCCGGGCATTGCGCGCGCGCCGGCGATCGCCCAGCTGACGACCCTGGGGGTCCGCCGACTGGCCGGCATCGGAAGCCGCAGTCTGGCGATCTACGACGACATAGCCTACGGGGGCTGGACAAGGTCCGACGTCGTCCGGGACGAGCGGAGCCTGAGGGCCGTGCTTGCCGACACCAGGATCCAGATCCGGGAGGACAAGGCGCAAGGCCCCTCGCAAGTCGGTACCTTCAACGGTCTGGATCTGGACCTAGCTACAAAGACGATCGCGATCCCGCGGGAATGGGCAGCAGTCTGCCGCGCGAACAAGCCGCAACGCGTGACGTCCTTCCGGGCCCTGGCACAGCGTATCGGGTGCCTGCGCTGGGCACTGTACGTCATGAGGTCCCCGGCGGCGGCGTATCCCGGGCTGCTGCGTGCGAGCCGACTGGTGAGTGGCAGGTGCCTCACCTACCGCGACTGGGACACGCTCGTGGAGCTCCCGCAGGAGCTGCTCGCGGAGCTGGAAGCTGGTGATCGCTGGCTGGGGGACGCTTCCCCCCGCAGAGTCAGGCGCCCAGCGCGGCGAGTGCACGTCTGGACGGACGCATCCGACCAGGGAGGTGGGGTGGTCGTCCTGGATCCGACGCGACGGACCGTCCTCGCTCGCGAGAGCTGGAGATGGAAGGATCGGCTGGCGAGGCTGGCTCCGCCGACGCCGATTCGGCGGCGCGAGCTGGTGACGGCGATTCTTGGCGTCCTGCTGGCTCGACACGTCACGACTGGGTGGGTGACGCTGGATGTCTTCCACGACAACAGCACGGCCGAGAGCCGCCACCGAAAGCTTGCGTCCCCGCACCCAGCGGAAAACCGCCTCATCGTTGAGATGCAGGAGCGCCTGCGCGATGCGGACGTGCTCACCCATCTGGTTCCGGGCGAGAACATGGTCGCCGACCTGGACACCAGAGACTGAGAGATTGAGGGGGGGGAGGGGGGCGCGGCGTCTTTAAATAATGCCTACTGTTTCCTTCCGCGTGAAGGCACACGGAAGAGGGCCTCCGCAGGGGTGCTGACCCCAGCGAATGAAAGGGCTCCTTTTCCGCGGCAGGATGTATCTAGCAAGGTGGCCGGTGCTTCTCACTGGCCCCGACGCACGCCAGCGTCCTCCTCCAAACCCTCTCTGTCTCTATTTATGTCTCTCTTTCTCTTTTCTCCGCATGTGGTACAAAGAAGCGAGGTTTGGCGCGGCAGCTCTTCCCCAGAGAAGGGAAATAAAATTGAGAGGGATAAACACGCAGTCTTTTTCCCTCAGGTTTTATTGTCGCAAACGAATCACCGCGTGCATCGGGCGGCGCCCACAGCACGGAACAAAGCGCCCATGCGGGGCTTCAAGCTCATTAGACAATCGACGCATACCACACGAACGTATCAGGTTACCACACAACGTAAGCACACTCTCCCCGGTAGCTCCGGTCAGTTGACCTCCGCCGGGCTTAAAAAAGTTCCCTCCCTCCCTCCCAATGCGATGAGGGTATCGCGCCATGAACTTCTTCCCTCCGCGAGGGTCCCCCGATGGCATCGTGCAGCGTTTCCCCTCGGCAGAGGGCTGGCTTCCCCGTGCGGGAAATGACGTCGCACTCCCTCCGCAGAGGGCTCCCCAGCAGGGGTGGCATCGTGCAGCGTTTTCCCCTCAGCAGAGGGCTGGCTTCCCCGTGCGGGAAATGACGTCGCGCTCCCTCCGCAGAGGGCTCCCCAGCAGGGGTGGCATCGTGCAGCGTTTTCCCCTCAGCAGAGGGCTGGCTTCCCCGTGCGGGAAATGACGTCGCGCTCCCTCCGCAGAGGGCTCCCCAGCAGGGGTGGCATCGTGCAGCGTTTTCCCCTCAGCAGAGGGCTGGCTTCCCCGTGCGGGAAATGACGTCGCGCTCCCTCCGCAGAGGGCTCCCCAGCAGGGGTGGCATCGTGCAGCGTTTTCCCCTCAGCAGAGGGCTGGCTTCCCCGTGCGGGAAATGACGTCGCGCTCCCTCCGCAGAGGGCTCCCCAGCAGGGGTGGCATCGTGCAGCGTTTTCCCCTCAGCAGAGGGCTGGCTTCCCCGTGCGGGAAATGACGTCGCGCTCCCTCCGCAGAGGGCTCCGTGGCATCGTGCAGCGTTTTCCCCTCAGCAGAGGGCGGGCTTCCCCGTGCGGGAAATGACGTCGCGCTCCCTCCGCAGAGGGCTATGCAGCTTTTCCCCTCAGCAGAGGGCTGACTTCCTTCAGCTCTTCCCCAGAGAAGGGAAATAAAACTCTCTGTAAACGAACATGACGTGGGCGGCATAGAGAGAGTACGACAGCTCTATGGCACCAAAAAGTCCAGAACATCCACGGTAAAGAAAGAACCCCAAAAATACCGTCACCAAAAGGCATGAACAGACGCTGAAAGTAAATAATGTTGTCGACAACGAAAAGCAAAAGAATAAACCAAACCCTACGCATTTTCTTTCTCTATCTCCAAGTTCTCCCCTCGTGTTGGCACCACGAAGCGAGGTCCGTCGCTGCCAGCGGGCCCAGAGAAGGGAAATCAACCCCCACTTTGCACGACAGGTATTCGCCGACGTTTTCGAGCCGATCGTGTCGGCTAGACACGGCGGGTACCCACGGAACGCCAGGCACCCGACGAACACCAACGTGAACGACGTCCTCGACACGAAGATTGACCCAAGCGGCAAGTACGTGCTGACCTCGCGTGTTCGCACGGGAAGGTCGGTCAGGGGTATCAGGCTGCCGCCTTCCATTGGGTTCGACGAAAGGAGGGAGTTGGAGAGGGTGTGCGTGAAGGGGTTGATGAACCTGAAGGGCGTGTTGAAGGGCGACTACTTCCCGCTGCACGGGAGCATGAGCTACCAGCCGAAGGTGGGCGGGATGAGTGAGGCGAAGGAGGAGGAGCTGAGGAAGGCGGGCAACCTGTTCCAAGAGCCCGACTCGACGCTGCTGCTGGCGAGTGGCATGGGCCGGCACTGGCCGGATGCGCGAGGCATCTACCACAACGAGGCGAGGAACTTCTTCGTGTGGGTCGGCGAAGAGGACCACCTGAGGATTGTGTCCATGCAGAAGGGCGACGACATCAAAGACGTCTTCAGAAGGTTCGCCACCGCCTGCGACGAAGTCCAGAAGGTCCTCAAGAGCGAGGGATACGACTTCATGTGTGGCCCTTTTCTCTCTTTTCTTTTTTACATAACCGCCAGTTTGGAAGGAAATGCTCGACGATGCTGCCAGACAAAGAACCGAAGGGATCCCAAGTGCTGTAACTACCGAAGTGATGTGTTGAACCGGACGTGAGGTCACGCGGGTCTACCCCTACACGACAAATCACACAAACACGTCTTCTTGTTGCGTTAGTGGGGAGTCATTTGCATGCAAATGAGTACCACACAAGCACAACGGCCAAAGTCCTGAGTGAGAAAACAACACGCGGTGGTGTAAGCGAAGAACAAATCAGTTTGTGTTTATATTGTATTTGTCCCTCCACCTCTATATTTCCTCCCTTCCAGGGATGATCGGAGTCAAAGCAGCTACGGCGAGTATTTTATGGTAACAACCGCGGTTGTCATTATCAAAAAGTGACAGTTGGCAGCGTGCACGCGCGGACCAATCACTGCCCCGCGATACCTCAAAACCCGGGTGTTCTCCTGCTTATCCGAACCTTTGTTTCCTTTGATCTGTTGGGAGCCGCGTCTTCTCATCTGAGTGACACCTCAACACAACCTGTTGTCGACCGCGAACACGAAAGCGCACAAAATGAAACTACGCACGTCTTCACGCTACAGGCACAACGACCACTTGGGGTACATTCTGACGTGCCCGTCGAACCTGGGCACGGGTCTTCGCGCTGGACAGATGCTCAACATTCCGTTGATTTCGGGTCGGAAAGACTTCAAGAACGCCTGCAAGAAAATGGGCCTCCAGGTTTGTGCTGGTTTCTTGTCCTTTTTTCTTCTTCAAACGTATGCAAGTTCTGCAGGTGATCGTTGGCATACCGCCGTTGTACCGCAGCAACTAAGTCGACCTTGTATGCGTGCTTGTCATGCTTGTCATTGTACTTGCCATAGCCTGTAATTGTGCTTCGCAAAAACTATCGTTATTATAGCTGTCACTGTACCGCAACTTGGTCCATCGGGTCTTTGCGCTTGTCTTATCTTGCCCTACTCGTCGCAAGTTTTGTCAATGTACTGGGCGAAAGTAGTTGTCACTGTACTGCCACCACTTGTTAGACGTTGTCATACTTGTCACAGCTTATGTTATGTCGTACCTGTTATCATTGTACTTGGCGAACAGTCATCGTCACATTTGTTGTGTCCCGCCGCAATACGAGTAGAGCTTGGTCAATCGTACTTGTCGCTTGCATCGCCCTGGCGCAGTTTTTGCTCCCAAAGGTCCTCCAGCAAGCAGATCACCGCGAGAACGGCAGCACACGAATATCAAAGCGAAACAACCTCTTCCAGCTGAAACAAAGAAGAGTCACAATACCTGGGCTACCATACCCGAAAGCCGCGCTGGCTGAGATCTTGGTGGATCTCTTCGGGTGAGTCAACCCGGGAAGATCCTCTTGGACCTCTTCAGGAGCAGGCTGGTCGGCCGCTTTCTCCTGACGCATATTTTTAGATGACATTGTACCGCCGCGACCTGGCAATCCTGCGAGTGGGAAAAACGTAGGGACAACATGGCTCATATGGCCAGCCTGCATATCGGCCAGCAAAGTTTCAGAATACTGCTTGCTTGTCATAGTTTGTCGTCGTGCCCGAAACAGTAGTCGTTCTCAGTGCTCGTATGCAACGCCACTGCCTCGTATTTTGTCAACTCGCCCCCAACCGGAAAAAAAGAAGAAAAAAAAGACTCTGCATTCCGCGAAGAAGACTTGATGCTAGCATCAAACACTTAGAGGCAAGTAGCGCCTGAACACGAAACCAAGATTTTCCTCCCACTATTGCAGGCTCGCGGCGAAAAGAGTGAAAGAGTACGTACAGTAGTGAGTAGAGAGAGTGTGAAAGAATGGAGGTAGCACGGACTGCCAGACCAGCAGAGGCCACCGCAAAGGGATTATTTTTTTTTACATAAGCGCCAGCTTGAAAGGAAATGCTCGACGATGCTGCCCGACAAAGAACAGAAGGGATCCCAAGTGCTGTAACTACCGAACCACGTGTTGAACGGACGTGAGGTCATGCGGGTCTACCCCTACACGACAAATCACACAAACACAACAGGTCAAAAAATCCTGAGTGAGAAAACAACACACGGTGGTGTAAGCGAAGAACAAATCAGATTGTGTTTGTATTGTATTTGCCCCTTACCTCTATATTTCCCCCCTTCCATTCGGAGTCGAAGCAGCTACGTCGAGTATTTCCTTTTCCTTATCCCTCAAAACCAAGCACCAATAGCAAGGACACCCACCACTGCAGGCTCGCGGCGAAAAGAGTGAAAGAGTACGTACAGTAGTGAGTAGAGACGAGAACGAGTGTGAAAGAATGGAGGTAGCACGGACTGCCAGACCAGCAGAGGCCACCGCAAAGAGATTATTTTTTCCTTTTCCTTATCCCTCAAAACCAAGCACCAATAGCAAGGACACCCACCACTGCAGGCTCGCGGCGAAAAGAGTGAAAGAGTACGTACAGTAGTGAGTAGAGACGAGAACGAGTGTGAAAGAATGGAGGTAGCACGGACTGCCAGACCAGCAGAGGCCACCGCAAAGAGATTATTTTTTCCTTTTCCTTATCCCTCAAAACCAAGCACCAATAGCAAGGACACCCACCACTGCAGGCTCGCGGCGAAAAGAGTGAAAGAGTACGTACAGTAGTGAGTAGAGACGAGAACGAGTGTGAAAGAATGGAGGTAGCACGGACTGCCAGACCAGCAGAGGCCACCGCAAAGAGATTATTTTTTCCTTTTCCTTATCCCTCAAAACCAAGCACCAATAGCAAGGACACCCACCACTGCAGGCTCGCGGCGAAAAGAGTGAAAGAGTACGTACAGTAGTGAGTAGAGACGAGAACGAGTGTGAAAGAATGGAGGTAGCACGGACTGCCAGACCAGCAGAGGCCACCGCAAAGAGATTATTTTTTCCTTTTCCTTATCCCTCAAAACCAAGCACCAATAGCAAGGACACCCACCACTGCAGGCTCGCGGCGAAAAGAGTGAAAGAGTACGTACAGTAGTGAGTAGAGACGAGAACGAGTGTGAAAGAATGGAGGTAGCACGGACTGCCAGACCAGCAGAGGCCACCGCAAAGAGATTATTTTTTCCTTTTCCTTATCCCTCAAAACCAAGCACCAATAGCAAGGACACCCACCACTGCAGGCTCGCGGCGAAAAGAGTGAAAGAGTACGTACAGTAGTGAGTAGAGACGAGAACGAGTGTGAAAGAATGGAGGTAGCACGGACTGCCAGACCAGCAGAGGCCACCGCAAAGAGATTATTTTTTTTGTATAAGCACCTGCTTTGTAGGAAATACTTGAGGAGGCTGCCAGCTGCAAAAGATCAAAGGAGGTAAATGTGCTGTAGCCCACACGAAACACAGGTGAATCTGGGTTTAGTGGCGGGCGTAAGCGTTCAACAAACCCTTCCTTATCCCTCAAAACCAAGCACCAATAGCAAGGACACCCACCACTGCAGGCTCGCGGCGAAAAGAGTGAAAGAGTACGTACAGTAGTGAGTAGAGACGAGAACGAGTGTGAAAGAATGGAGGTAGCACGGACTGCCAGACCAGCAGAGGCCACCGCAAAGAGATTATTTTTTCCTTTTCCTTATCCCTCAAAACCAAGCACCAATGGCAAGGACACCCACCACTGCAGGCTCGCGGCGAAAAGAGTGAAAGAGTACGTACAGTAGTGAGTAGAGACGAGAACGAGTGTGAAAGAATGGAGGTAGCACGGACTGCCAGACCAGCAGAGGCCACCGCAAAGGGATTATTTTTTCCTTTTCCTTATCCCTCAAAACCAAGCACCAATAGCAAGGGCACCCACCACTGCAGGCTCGCGGCACAGCAGGCGTGGACTCGGCATCGGTTGGAGGCAAGTGGGACATTTCCAACGCGGACCGCCTCGGGAAGTCGGAAGTCGAGCTCGTGAACATCATGGCATGCATTTTCTTGTTGTACCATACTTGTACCCCGCCTTTAGAAAGAGCGGGGTCCCCGATTCTTTCCTGACCCAGCGAGCTACGAGGGTCTCAACAACAAAGTATCAAGTTCCCAATTACTTCCAACTTTCTCCTTTACCTTGCATCAAATAGGTGTCACGGCAAGTTTTGGCAGCCGCTGCTTAACAAAATTTGACGTGGGCGGCTTTAGATCTACATCTGAATGACACCTCAACCACAATATGTTGTCGACAAGTAAAATAATAAAGCAAAACTACGCATTTCTTTGTACAAGCACCTGCTTTGTAGGAAATGCTTGAGGAGACTGCCAGTTGCGAAAGATCAAAGGAGGTTAATGTGCTGTAGCCCACACGAACCACAGGTAAATCTGGGTTTAGTGGCGGGCATAAGCGTTCAACAAAAAAGACCCACTTTGTAGTTGTATTGTTTCTCCCCCTCTAGCCTCCTTCGAAGTAAGCACAAGGCAGCCCCTCGAGTATTTTGTATAAGCCCCTGCTTTGTAGGAAATGCTTGAGGAGGCTGCCAGCTGCAAAAGATCAAAGGAGGTAGTGTGCTGTAGCCCACACGAAACGCAGGTGCATCTGGGTTCAGTGGTGGGCGTAAGCGTTCAACAAAAAAGACCCACTTTGTAGTTGTATTGTTTCTCCCCCTCTAGCCTCCTTCGAAGTAGACTATGAAACCCCGGATCTCTGCGACAATGGTCACCCGGAGATTATAAAACCCCGGATCTCTAAGTGAACTTCACACTCTAAAAAACAACACCATTCAAACAGATCCGCGGAAACGCGCAGCTGGTGAAGTGGGAAGGCATGCTCGAGCAAGGCAAGACCGATCAAGTCGAGAAGGAGCTTCGCGCTTTTCTCTGAGCTTCCACCCAGTGCGGAAGCAGCATGAACCGAGCCCCTTCTCTTACCCCTTCTCCGCCCCTTCTTACACACAGTTCCGGCGAGCGTGAGCAGCCGCGAGCGGGGGCCCCAGCGTCTACGGCCTTCACGGTGGGGGATGTTCCCTGACGCGCACTCCCCGCCTACCTTTTCGCTGCTGGCCCTTCGGTGCACGAACCTCTTTCGAAGAGACTGCACTTTCATTCAAAAAAAAAAAAAAAAAAAAAAAAAAAAAAAAAAACGCCCGTACGGGATTGTCGGAAACACAAAAAAGGAGCGCAAGTTTCCCCCTCGTAGTGCTGCCTCCTCCCCGTGACGGATTCGCCTGTGCTCTGGTCGCACGGGTGGTTCTGGCTGTGACGAGCTACGAACAGCCGCCTGACAAACCAGACTCACCCTGTCTGCAGACACTCAGGTTCCGCGCTGATGATGGTCCGCCTTATGTGTCCGTGGCTTAAAGGACCGCAACACGGCGCAGACGGCACCAGTGCGGTGTTGAGCGCATATCCACAAGCACGTTCTTGCAATCCCCTCGTCCTCCTGACGGGGATCCTCCTTACGCCCTTCGAGGCAGGTCTTGTTTCCACTCCCCTCCCCACTGGTGTCTCACAGTCACCAATTCCCCCAGTACCACTCCGTTTCCCTCTCTCTCTCCCTCTCTCTCTCCCACTCTCTCTCTCTCTCTCTCCCCTCCCGCCCCCCTTTTCTTTTCATCTTCTTTTCAGTATGAACGGTAGTAAAAAGTCTTCTTTCGTCTCTTTACAACTCGACCAGCCTTGGTTTTACACGTGTACACTACCATTTTTCCTGGGGAGGCGTTTCTCTCTTTTTCTCTCTTTGCCATCCGGGGTTGGGCAGGGCTTTCGTTGCTATTCGGCGCACTGCGGTGTGGGCGAGTTTTGGTTTTTTTAGTACTAACAATCGTGCGGGTTGCCCTTCAATGTATTGTGCAGGCATGTCGGTCACAAACAGTCCCGGACATGGCTAGCCATAACCCATAACGAAAGCGTGCACTAAATATACAACCCGTAACCACATAGCCCTTTCTTGCTCTAAGAGAATCCATTCATGAACGGTCACACGGAGACCCTAAACCCCCGGAATTTCAAGCGAACTTTAACTCTAAAAAGACGTAGGCAGCGTGTTTTGGTGGTTGATCAGAACTCCTTACCCGAATATACACAGAGTAAATACGTGGGAAAACGATCACCCGGCACGCACTAATGTATTCTCCTTTTTCCAATCGCCGCAGAGATTCGCAAACCCTTCGCCCTCCCCCCCCCCCAAATTAATTACCGCTGCGGAAGTAGTCCCAAAGCTAAAAAGAAGAAAGCCACGAAAGACAAACATAAAAAAAAAAAAAAAAAAACACAAAAGAAAGGATACCAGGGCCTTTTTGCGTTTTATACCCGTCCATCCCCCCTTCTTAAGCATTTTCTGCGGCCTCGCTCCGTTGCCTTTGGGTTTGCTTTTTGTGGTAGCAAACGCGTTTGCAAAGTGACGGTTGTCAGCGTATCGGTTGTAGCTAGCTTTAAGCAGGGACCCCGATGAGGATCCCCGTGGGCACGACGCGGCAACGTCGGCGGTGACGAGACGATACCACAGAGATGCCTTCCCCCCATCTTCTACCCAGAGGGGGATTCCACGGGAGTCACAGACCCCGCCCCGGAGTCGCCCCCCTCCTCGCACATGGCGGTTGACGAAGAGGGGACACGTGCCCGAGGGCCTGCTGGAAGAAGGGGATGTGCTGATGCAGGGGCCCAGCCAGGATTCAGGTGACCCTATACGAGCGTGCCGGCGGTCGGTGACGAGACGATACCGACAGCGACGGCGGCGACCCTAACTTTGCCGCTGATGGGAACTTGTTACCTTGGGCATACTTGAAACGGCCGCGTTGCCGCCCTCAAACTTTGCCGCTGATGGGAACTTGTTACCTTGGGCTTACTTGAAACGGCCGCGTTGCCGCCCTCAAACTTTGCCGCTGATGGGAACTTGTTACCTTGGGCTTCCTTGGATCGGCCGCATTGCCGCCCTCGAACTTTGCCGCCGACTCTTGTGGGAACTTGTTACCTTGGGCTTACTTGAAACGGCCGCGTTGCCGCCCTCAAACTTTGCCGCTGATGGGAACTTGTTCCCTTGGGCTTCCTTGGATCGGCCGCGTTGCTGCCCTCAAACTTTGCCGCTGATGGGAACTTGTTACCTTGGGCTTACTTGAAACGGCCGCGTTGCCGCCCTCAAACTTTGCCGCTGATGGGAACTTGTTACCTTGGGCTTCCTTGGATCGGCCGCATTGCCGCCCTCGAACTTTGCCGCCGACTCTTGTGGGAACTTGTTACCTTGGGCTTACTTGAAACGGCCGCGTTGCCGCCCTCAAACTTTGCCGCTGATGGGAACTTGTTCCCTTGGGCTTCCTTGGATCGGCCGCGTTGCTGCCCTCAAACTTTGCCGCTGATGGGAACTTGTTACCTTGGGCTTACTTGAAACGGCCGCATTGCCGCCCTCGAACTTTGCCGCCGACTCTTGTGGGAGCTTGTTACCTTGGGCTTCCTTGGATCGGCCGCATTGCTGCCCTCAAACCTTGCCGCTGACTCTTGTACCCGCACGTCCGTTCAATACGTGTTCGGAAGTTGCAGCACTTGGGATCCCTTCGGCTCTTTGTCTGGCAGCTTCGTCGGGCATTTCCTTCCAAGCTGGCGCTTACGTAAAATACAAGAGCCCAGCAGTAGACATCCTGACTCAAGCATTAAAGTCTAGCCCGATACAGTAAAGCTTCTTAAACTATCTCCCTCGCCTAACGGCCGCATGCAGCTGAACCACACAACGCAAACAAAAGGTCGAAAGGAACCAACATCTGGACATCCTACGGGATCATCGGAAACACAAAATGGGAGGCTTTCACGTGGCTGCGCGAGTCGCCGCCTTCGCCTGCGCGTCATGCGCGGGGTTCCCGCTGTCCGAGCGGGTGCAGAAGCTCCCGCTGTGGATCCAGGCCGGCTGCGGGGAGGACGAGTACTATTTCCCCGGGAAAAACGCGGTGTTCCCAGCCTTGCTGACGCCCGACTCGATGCCGGACTTCCGCAACTACTCCAACTACATGGCGGAGACGCTGAACGAGCAACCCGAGCTGTACCAGAAGTACAAGGACGTCTACACCAGGAACGGCGTCGGCCTCGCCAAATGCATCAAGACGGGCGTCGACAACCCGGGGCACCCTATGATCAAGACGTGCGGCATCGTCGCCGGCGACGAAGAGTCTTACACGGTATGCGCTCGTGTTCGAGAAAAAGCAGGAAACTTCTGTGGCCCATGATTGGCGCGATCCGATGGCCTTACTTGGGTGTACACGGCGTGTGCTCGGGGAGCACTTGGGTGGGGAGTACTTAGGAAGTTCACAGCACGAAATGCAAAGAAACGCCAGAAATCGTCTTTTTACCCCAATTGGGGTGTACATGGGGTGAACTTGGGAAGTACTTGGAAAGTTTTTAGTAAGTTCATGGAAGAAGTTAAGTCTTCTACTGTGGATCACACCAATCATGTCCAGAAAAACCATGGTAAAGCAAGACCCCCTAATACATGGGTGAAGGGAGAACGCAGGAAAATACTACGGTGCCGTTATGACCAGAAAACCATGGTAGAGCAAGACCCCCTAATACATGGGGTGTTAGGACCACCCCTAGCCCTAACCCTAGTCTAGAGGAAAACCTGTTGCTCCGTCCGGCGTTTGTGCAGGTGTTCATTTCGACGGGGGCTAGACGTAGGCGTTGCCTGCAGACGGACGATCCCCGGAAACAGACTCCGTTTGTGGATCCCTGTGTTTGGATCACTGCCATCCCTGCCAGTCTCTTTTTCGTTTCTCGCAATTGCAAATGCAAGAGAAACCCCCGTACCCCGAGGACAACCCTCAAAACCCCAACTTCCCCTCTCCCCCTCTCCCCCCCTTCTTTTTCTCCCCCATTTCAAGTGAACGGATTCATCCCTTCCTTCAGCACCAAAAGTCCAGGAATACCGGTATTCCCAGCAATAGAGAGCAAAAGACGCATAAAAGGAGAGAATAGCCGTAAAAGGAACAAAAAGAAAGTTTACCACGATTACCATTTCTTCCCCTAATCCGTGCCTCGTAACACACAGCCGCCGATCAACACGAAACCACCCAGAAGAAAAGCCAGGCACCGGGATCTTCCTGACGAGCACGCAACCCGGTGAACTTAATCAAGAGTCGAAGATTAGCGTCGAAACTTCCTGGCTTTTCACGCCGCAGCAGAACGACCACACCCTACCCAAACCCAAGCACCCTCTAAACGCGTTAGGGGACTTCACAAGGTTTCACAACGGAGTGACACAACACCCGAAACGAGTCGCACTCTTTTACTTTTCTCAACCCCCCGCCATACCCAAGCCTCTACGGTCAACCGGAGACTTTAAAATACCGACCTTCTAATCCACAAAAAACGCTAGAAACTAGATCTTCCTGACGAGCGCGCAACCCGGTGAACATAACCAAGAGTCGAAGATTAGCGTCGAAACTTCCTGGCGTTCACGCCGTAGCAGAACGACCACACCCTACCCAATCCCAACCACCCCCTAAACGCGTTAGGGGACTCCACAAGATTTCACAACGGAACGACACATCACCCGAAACGAGCTGCACCCTCTCACTTTTCTCAACCCTCCGCCATACCCAAGCCTCTACGGTCAACCGGAGACTTTAAAATACCGACCTTCTAATCCACAAATACCGCTAGAGACTGTTTCAGCGCCATGCACACAAGGATTGCTCAGAAGCGGTGGGGCAACAAATCTTAGTTTAGTGTTCCGGGTAGAATCTTAGTTTAGTGTTCCGGGTAGAATCTTAGTTTAGTGTTCCGGGTAGAATCTTAGTTTAGTGTTCCGGGTAGAATCTTAGTTTAGTGTTCCGGGTAGAATCTTAGTTTAGTGTTCCGGGTAGAATCTTAGTTTAGTGTTCCGGGTAGAATCTTAGTTTAGTGTTCCGGGTAGAATCTTAGTTTAGTGTTCCGGGTAGAATCTTAGTTTAGTGTTCCGGGTAGAATCTTAGTTTAGTGTTCCGGGTAGAATCTTAGTTTAGTGTTCCGGGTAGAATCTTAGTTTAGTGTTCCGGGTAGAATCTTACGTCTCGTGTCGTCCAAGGTATCAGCTGGTGGTATCCACCGCTGCACCATACTCGTGGGTGTGTACGCCACGCCACCATCCACTAGCACCTATCGTGGTATCGTGGTATGCTGGTAGGATCCCAGCACCTCAATACCATCACCTCGTAGGTATCAGGGATGCTGAGTAGGTATCAGCTGGTGGTATCCATCCACCGCTGCACCATACTCGTGGGTGTGTAGAGCATGCAAGCCTCGCAGATTCCCTATATCCGTGAGAATCCTTAAAAAGGGCCCTAAAAGGACCCTATGACTTTGTGCAGTGACACGAGAGGTGTAGAATAGGTGGGAGGCCGCAACAATGAAATACCACTACTCTTGTTGTCGCTTTACTTATCCAATGATGGGAAGACGGCAGCTGCTCCCTTGTGGGGTTAGGGTCTTCGGATCCGTAGCTTATCCGTTTCCAGCGACAAACGGGCTTCGGCTCGCGAATCCTCGTTTGGAGACACCAGTCAGGTGGGGAGTTTGGCTGGGGCGGCACATCTGTTACACATTAACGCAGGTGTGTAAGTGCCCCAAAAGCAGAGTAATACGATGAACCCATTTGGATTCGATTCCGGAGGGAAACGGCCACAGCAGCAGGTGGACAAATTGTCCGATGACAAGAGAAATGGCCTCGACCTTGTTACCTCGTGTGTGCCAGAAGCAGTGGATGATATCTAAAGCTGTCGGTGAACACAATCTTGTCGGGACAAGTCTGGAGCCAGCGCTGTGCCCTGAGGTCAAAAGCGAAAAGAAAGCGCACCTGAATGCCAAATGCCCTGCAAACGGCCTTAAAGTCTTCGCGCGCAGAAACCAACGGGCCGGCTCGCAACCCGGTCCCCAGGTTTGACGGGCACGTGGCGATGTATCCCAAGTGCGGGCAGGAACGATTCGTCCCAACCGAACGACAGGAAAAGCTTAGTTTCGTGTTTGTTTCTTGAGTGGGATAAACACGCAGTCTTTTTCCCTCCGAGGTTTTATTGTCGCAAACGAATCCCCGTGTGCAGCGGGCGGTGCCCACGGCACACGGCACCAAGCATCCATGCCTAGTGTACCTTCCGCGTGGAGGCAGCCTCCGCAGGCCCGCGAGTAATAAGGTGCCTCTTCCAAGGCAGGTTTTATCTAGCAAGGTGGCCGGTGCTTCCTCTCGGGCCCCGACGCACGCCGCGTCCTCCTCCAAACCCTCACTGTCGTTCTCTCCACTCTCTCTCTCTCTCTCCACATGTGATACGAAGAAGCAAGGTTCGTCACGGCAGCCATCCCAGTGAAGGGAAATAAAACAGGGATTACCCTTATCTTCACAGGTGTTCGCTGATCTGTTCGAGCCCGTGATATCGGCCAGGCACGGTGGGTACCCACGCGATGCAGTTCACCCGACGAACATGAACGTCGATGAGTTGCTTGACACGAAGATCGACCCAAGCGGCAAGTACGTGCTGAGCACTCGTGTTCGCACGGGAAGGTCGGTCAGGGGTATCAGGCTGCCGCCTTCCATTGGGTTCGACGAAAGGAGGGAGTTGGAGAGGGTGTGCGTGAAGGGGTTGATGAACCTGCAGGGCGTGTTGGAAGGGGACTACTTCCCGCTGCACGGGAGCACGAGCTACCAGCCGAAGGTGGGCGGGATGAGTGAGGCGAAGGAGGAGGAGCTGAGGAAGGCGGGCAACCTGTTCCAAGAGCCCGACTCGACGCTGCTGCTGGCGAGTGGCATGGGCCGGCACTGGCCGGATGCGCGAGGCATCTACCACAACGAGGCGAGGAACTTCTTCGTGTGGGTCGGCGAAGAGGACCACCTGAGGATTGTGTCCATGCAGAAGGGCGACGACATCAAAGACGTCTTCAGAAGGTTCGCCACCGCCTGCGACGAAGTCCAGAAGGTCCTCAAGAGCGAGGGATACGACTTCATGTGTGACCCTTTTTCTTCCGGCTGGTTACGATATATATGCAGGGGTTCGGAAAAGTAAAATTGTCAACCGGTGACCCTAAGACACTGAACCTTGAAACCACATGAAACGCTGGAAAAAAAGTGATGCTTCGCTTCTCTGTACTGCTCCAGTGTGCCTGTTTGCACCACCGTGCTGCACTGAAACGGGCTACGCCCCCTACACGTATTATTCACATATTTATTAGAGTTAAAGTTCGCTTGAAATTCCGGGGTTTTAGGGTCTCCGTGTGACCGTTCATGAATGGGTTCTCTTAGAGCAAGAAAGCCTGGACAACAAGGAAGGCAAAATATCTATCCGCCCAGGAAGCTAAGACTTCTGTATAAGCACCGGCTTTGTAGGAGTACTTGAGAAGGCTGCCCGGTGCGAAATCTCTTGTAGGAGTACTTGAGAAGGCTGCCCGTTGCGAAATCTCTTGTAGGAGTACTTGAGAAGGCTGCCCGGTGCGAAATCTCTTGTAGGAGTACTTGAGAAGGCTGCCCGGTGCGAAATCTCTTGTAGGAGTACTTGAGAAGGCTGCCCGTTGCGAAATCTCTTGTAGGAGTACTTGAGAAGGCTGCCCGGTGCGAAATCTCTTGTAGGAGTACTTGAGAAGGCTGCCCGTTGCGAAATCTCTTGTAGGAGTACTTGAGAAGGCTGCCCGGTGCGAAATCTCTTGTAGGAGTACTTGAGAAGGCTGCCCGTTGCGAAATCTCAAAGGAGGTAAAAAGTGCTGTAGCCCACACGAAACTCACAGGTGAATCTGCGTCTAGTGGCGGGCGTAAACGTTCTACAAGAAAGACCCACTTTGCATTTGTATTTTTAAGATGTCATGGGGGCGACACTGTTGACCGCGCCTTAGTTGAGCTGCGGTCGCCGATTCAACTGCCAGCATCATGTACTTGACGCGACTTAGCAGCCAATGGCCTGTGGTGGCTGAGTGCACACCTAAGCACGGCTGCATCCTCCGTGTTGTGTACAAGGCTTCGTGGGGGCCTGGTCAACCACCTCATCACTATTGGCACAAACCTTTCGCGACCGTGACTGGACAGTCGGGATGCCGGGGGCGGGTCTCCATGAAGAAGAGAAAATTAAAGCAAGACCTGCCCCCTGCGCCTGCTGTCGCCGGCTGCTTCGGCAGACGACACCCATCATTTGAGGTTTGAGAATAGGTCGAGGGAGCTATTTCCCCAATGCCTCCAATCATTCGCTTTACCTGGCGTAACTCCTGTTTTGGTTCTAGCTATCCTGAGGGAAACTTCGGAGTGAACCAGCTACTAGATGGTTCGATGGGTCTTTCGCCCCTATACCCAGCTTTGACGAGCGATTTGCACGTCAACACCGCAACGGACCTCCACCAGGGTTTCCCCCGGCTTCGTCCTATCCAGGCATAGTTCACCATCTTTCGGGTCCCAAGAAGTGTACTTAACCTCAAATCCCTTTCCAGTAAATCAGGATCGGGCTGTGCTGCGTCCTCAAGGATTGGCACATCTCCCTTTCAGCGCGGCTTGTGGGTTTGACACTCTAAGCCTCGCACACGTGTTAGACTCCTTGGTCAGTGTTTCAAGACGGGTAGTAGAAGATTGCTGTGTCTGGCTACACACATACTACTACTCCCCCCTCTCTGTCGAAGTAAGCCTTCGATTTCCTGCCAATCTATCGAGAGGCAACGGTCGACGCTAGGGTTTCCCCCCTCATCCGTTTAGAGCCAATCTATCGAGAGACAACGGTCGACGCTAAGGTTTCCCCCATCATCCGTTTGGAGCCAATCTATCGAAAAGCCAGGCTCTACTCACATTAAGCTCATGATCCTGTCGATCTATTGAGTGGTACCCAATTGCTAAGACTTTCCCACCTCGTCCGTGTGGAACCAATCTCTACTCTCCCAGTAAGCTCATGTTTCCCTGTCGATCTTTTGAGGGGCACTCGACCGGGCTAAGATTTCTCCCCTCGTGACGGGCCAATCTTTGGAGCCAGTTGCCCGCACACCAAGCTCTGTTTTCCCCGCCAAGGTGGGGACACCTGGAGTACAGGGTGGCGCTACCGTATGAGCGTCTTCTTGGATGCAACGGTTGACAGTCTTCTGTGTATCGAATGGGGGCCCACGAGGGATGGATGCTGCGGGTGTTCTTTCAGATGAAGAACAGACGATGTGAACCACTGTTTGTGATGCCGTTCCGCCGAAATGCCAACCTCTTCACATCTCCTTATGCTCTCGCGCACCAGCACATATCCTATCCAAAAGTTTTCAAGATTTCGGAAACCCTTGAAGATCAGGATAATCCCTGTCTCAGACAAACACGAAACTGAGCTTTTCCTGTCGTTCGGTTAGGACGAATCTTTCCATCACCACCACGCAGGCACAGCCCTCACTTGGGATACATAGCCACGTGCCCGTCAAACCTGGGGACCGGGTTGCGAGCCGGCCAGATGCTCAACATCCCGTTGGTTTCTGCACGCGAAGACTTTAAGGCCGTTTGCAAGGCATTGGGCCTTCAGGTGCGCTTTCTTTTCGCTTTTGACCTCGCAGACTTGTCCCGCCAAGATTGTGTGCACCGACAGCTTCAGATATCATCCACTGCTCCTGGCACACACGAGAACGTGTCGCGGCCATTTCTCTCCGGAATCGAATCCAAAAATGGGCCCATCGCATGGCTCTACTTTTGGGGCACTTACTAGGGTCCTTTTAGGGCCTTTTTTAAGGGTTCTCCCGGACTTCCGAGGGAATCGGCGAAGCTTGCACGGATCTACATACAGGCTGTCTGTTCTATGGGGGGAAACATTTTGTTTTCAGCCACGTGCAATGTGTGAGGAAACTGCCCCCCCCCCCCCCCCCCCTTTAGGACTGATCATGATCATTTGCCAATTTGCCACCTGAAACCACGTCCAGGATTTGGTTCAGGGTAGTGCGGTCAGCGAAACCCCTAAACGAAAACCCTAGGTCCCTTTCTACTTTCTCCTACTCTCGCGGTGTACGGTGTTGATGGTTGTTCCGCACGCATCACCTTGATGCTGATGTGAAGTAACACGTGTCATCGAAACGGAATTGTATTCAAAGCTCTCGATACCGATCGTTTAAAACCTGAAGGGGGGTGGTATTTAGAACGATGTACGCATCCTCGGTACGCTCAAATCAAAATGGTGTTCTGTCAGCGCGGCTCACATAAACCGAAACAGCCTTTGCAGCCACGGATGAATGATTATAATACCGTACTGGTTCTGGGGAGGCATGCATGGCTTCTTTCGTGTACACGATCTCGGCAGGTTGGGCGTCGGTAGTGAAAGGGATGCAGACATGATTACACACTTTACCTACGGCTAGCGAAGTGGATTTTAGAGTCTCCCGGTGACCTTCGTCGATCAACGTCTCCAGCAAGGTCAATCCGTTTGGGTTGCTGTTGCTGAGCTTGTACAAGAAAGGGAGGGATTGTTACGAACCTGGCTTGCCAAAGCAAGCAAGCAAGCAAGTAAGCAACTACCGTGTACACGAAAGAAGCCATGCATGCCCCCCCCCCAAAACCCACCCACGTATTCGCTCTAAAAGAACCATTTTCGACGAAGGTCACCCGGAGAGACTCTAAAACCCCGGATTCTCAAGCGAACTAAAACTCTAAACCAGTCGCAAACTTCGCTAGCCGTAGGTAAAGTGTGTACTCATGTCTGCATCCCTTTCACTACCCGACGCCCAACCTGCCGAGATCGTGTCGGTCACAAATTGTTACGAACCTGGCTTGCCAAAGCAAGCAAGCAAGCAAGCAAGCAACTACCGTGTACACGAAAGAAGCCATGCATGCCCCCCCCAAAACCCACCCAGTACGTAATCGCTCTAAAAGAACCATTTTCGACGAAGGTCACCCGGAGAGACTCTAAAATCCCGGATTCTCAAGCGAACTAAAACTCTAAACCAGTCGCAAACTTCGCTAGCCGTAGGTAAAGTGTGTAATCATGTCTGCATCCCTATCACTACCCGACTCCCAACCTGCCGAGATCCTGGTGTCGATCACAAATTGTTACGAACCTGGCTTGCCGACGAAGGTCACCCGGAGACTCTAAAATCCCGGATTCTCAAGCGAACTATAACTCAGAATAATCAGTCGCAAACTTCGCTAGCCGTATAAGTAAAGTGTGCAACCATGACTGCATCCCTTTCACTACCCGACTCCCAACCTCAATGGTCAACCGGAGACCCTACAACACCGAGCCTCCGAACCACAATAAACGCCATAAACGGTTAAGATCGGCAAGCCCCAGGAACCTCTGAGCAATGCCGTCCCCCTGCACACAGGCTCGTGGATCGCGGGGCGTCGACTCAGATTCGGTCGGCGGAAGGTGGGATATGTCGAATTCGGATCGCCTGGGCAAGTCTGAAGTCGACTTGGTGAACATCATGGTTTGCAGTTCTTCCTCCCCCCCCTGCTAGCATCAAACACATGAGAGGCAAGTAGCGCCTGAACACGAAACTAAGATCCCCCCCCCCTTTTTTTAATCTGACGAAGGAAGGATGATGCGATATACATTGGAACCAGAAAGTTGTGGTAGCACCGGAACAGGACCGAAAGTCCCATCCAAAGGACCCACTGAAGAGCTCTAACTTTGGATTGATATGCGTTCAAGAGCGAAACCAGAGACGAAGAACGAGGTGCACACAACACCGCGGTGAAAAAAAGAACAAAGAGGAATAGTCCCTCAAGGTTCCAGACCCTACCTGCGGAGTCTTACACTCCCTGCGCCCCTTTTCCCTTTCCCTATTTATTTTTACACTTTCTTCGACGAAGACTTGATGCTAGCATCAAACATGCATGCGAGGCAGTGTTCTGCCTAAACATTTAACTAAGTTTTCCCCCCCATATACATTGGAACCAGAAAGTTGTGATAGCACTGGAACAGGACCGAAAGTCCCCGTCCAAAGGACCCACTGAAGAGCTCTAACTTTGGATTGATATGCGTTCAAGAGCGAAACCAGAGACGAAGAACGAGGTGCACACAACACCGCGGTGAAAAAAGAATAAAGAGGACTAGTCCCTCAAGGTTTCACACCCTACCTGCGGAGTCTTACACTCCCTGTGACCCTTCCCCTATTTTATTTTACACTTTCGACGAAGACTTGATGCTAGCATCAAACATGCATGCGAGGCAGTGTCTGCCTAAGCATTAAACTAAGTTTTCCCCCTATAACCCCCAATTACCCTGCATCAAATAGGTGTCGCGGCAAGTTTTGACAGCCGCTGTTTAACTTACTCGCTCGCCTGCCTTCATGGCACTTGCATTTCATCTGAAAAAGACTGCGTTAAACCGTAGTTTGCACTAAAGTCGATGCTGCGACTGTGTGAACATTTTTCTGCAAACCCGCAGTTGAACCCATGCGCACCCCTCGAACAAAACGGTCGGTCACAACACTTACAAACTTGGCTAGCCGTAGTTAAAGTGTATGAGCATACCTACTACCCTGCCTCACAGCCTCAATGGTCAACCGGAGACCCTAAAACACCGAACCTCTGAACCACACTAAACGCTAAAACTTGGTGCTGGCATCGCAACGTGCATGAGAGGCCGTTTTCTGCCCAAGAACTAACCTTCCCCCCACAACGCGTATCTACAGATTCGCGGCAACGCTCTGCTGGTAAAGTGGGAAGAAATGCTCGAACGCAATCAGGCTGTCGAAGTGGCGGCGGAAATGCGACAGCTACTTCCCAACAACCTTGGTTGAGCCTCCGTGCCTTCTCCAAGTCCAGAGGACCAGTCGGTCACCGCGCATGGCAGATGCTTTGTGTCGGCGAAACCTTGTGTGATACAACAGCGTCGTGCAGCAGCGTACAACAGCGTCGTGCAGCAGCGTACAACAGCGTCGTGCAGCTCTTGAGTGGGGTGGAGGCAACTGCCGCCACAGTGAACCGGTTTTGGTTCACGCATCGCCAGCCCGCGAGAGCTACTTGCTGGCACACTTGAAGCTTTAGCGGGCTTGCGCCGACTTCAAGTCGTGTGGTATCCCTCGTTTGACTCGTTTCCTGCTGCTCGTCGAGTGCCTTCAGTGCTTATTATCAGCGCACACGTTGGCTCATCGTCATGGCAGGCGCTTTGTGTCGGCGAAACCATGTGTGTTAACACAACGTCGCATCAAGCCTGCAACTCTTGAGTGGGGTGGAGGGAACTGCCTGCAAGGTGAACCGTTTCCAGCTCTCGGTTCATCACGCATCGCCAGTCCGCGAGAGCCACTTGTTAGCACACTTGAAGCTCTAGCGGGCTTGCGCCGGCTTCAAGTCGTGTGGTATCCCTCGTTTGACTCGTTTCCTCCACACACCGCTGCTCGTCGAGTGCCTTCAGTGCTTATTATCAGCGCACACGTTGGCTCATGGCCATGACAGGCGCTTTGTGTCGGCGAAACCATGTGTGTTAACACAACGTCGCATCAGGTCTGCAACTCTTGAGTGGGGTGGAGGGAACTGCCTCCAAGGTGAACCGTTTCCAGCTCTCGGTTCATCACGCATCGCCAGTCCGCGAGAGCTACTGCTAGCACACTTGAAGCTCTAGCGGGCTTGCGCCGACTTCAAGTCGTGTGGTATCCCTCTTTTGACTCGTTTCCTCCACATACCGCTGCTCGTCGAGTGCCTTCAGTGCTTATTATCAGCGCACACGTTGGCTCATGGCCATGACAGGCGCTTTGTGTCGGCGAAACCATGTGTGTTAACACAACGTCGCATCAGGCTTGCAACTCTTGAGTGGGGTGGAGGGAACTGCCTCCGGTGGACAAGGTGGACCGTTTCCAGCTCTCGGTTCATCACGCATCGCCAGTCCGCGAGAGCTACTTGCTAGCACACTTGAAGCTATAGCGGGCTTGCGCCGGCTTCAAGTCGTGTGATATTCGATTGACTCGTTTCCTCCACACACCGCTGCTCGTCGAGTGCCTTTGGCCAGAGGACCGGTCGTGCACCGCACACGTTGGCTGCTAGCCGCTGTCATGGGCCGGCGATTGGTAAAAAGAGGAGAGCCCGCGACCCAACATGCCAACGCACGCCCGCCAGGTGGTCTCGCCCGCCAGGTGGTCTCGCCCGCCAGGTGGTCTCGCCCGCCAGGTGGTCTCGCCCGCCAGGTGGTCTCGCCCGCCAGGTGGTCTCGCCCGCCAGGTGGTCTCGCCCGCCAGGTGGTCTCGCCCGCCAGGTGGTCTCGCCCGCCAGGTGGTCTCGCCCGCCAGGTGGTCTCGCCCGCCAGGTGGTCTCGCCCGCCAGGTGGTCTCGCCCGCCAGGTGGTCTCGCCCGCCAGGTGGTCTCGCCCGCCAGGTGGTCTCGCCCGCCAGGTGGTCTCGCCCGCCAGGTGGTCTCGCCCGCCAGGTGGTCTCGCCCGCCAGGTGGTCTCGCCCGCCAGGTGGTCTCGCCCGCCAGGTGGTCTCGCCCGCCAGGTGGTCTCGCCCGCCAGGTCGCCCGCCGGCCAGAGCGCCCCCCGGCTGCGCCACCATCGACGCAATCATCGCACCGCGCCTACGACGTAACGCCCGCTAGTACGGCTTAATTTGACTCAACACGGGGGAATTTTACTTGGTTATCAGGGACGATCTCAAGGTTTGGCATCGAGAGCTCTTTCTCGATGAGATGTGTGGTGGTGCATGGCCACTCCTGGTTGGTGGAGTGATTAGTCAGGTTGATTCCGTTAACGAACGAGATCTCGACCCTTAAATAGGTGGGCGTGTCGTTGTAGGGGGTGTCTTTTGGCATCGGCGGCTTGCTGCTTACCCGAGACGCGCACTACTTCTCAAGGGGACTGTGCGCGGTTTATAGCGCGCGGAAGAGCGAGCCAATAGCGGGAAAAGAAAGAAGAAGAAGAGAAGAAAAACAAAAAAGAAAAAGGGAAAAAGAAAAAGGCCGCTCCGGGTCCAGGAACGTGACGGTCAACCACAGCTTGCAAGGTTTGAGTCGGAGGCAGCACAGTGCCACAACCCCGTCCGCTCTGCCTTGTGGCTGACCGTCTCAACGAGCTTGTGTTCAGCGCGAGCGCCAAGCCCCAAGGTGCGCCACGCCTTGATGCTTTAGTTTGGGAAATCGGTAGCCACTTGACCCGTAGGCCCGTGGCTCTGCAGTACCGCCGAACACGTGAAGCTTGGCTCCCGTGTAGCAGGCTGTCTCTGGTACCCCCTGGTGAAGAAAGTGGACCCAGAGTTTCCGTTGACCGCACTACCCTGACCCAATGGTTTCAGGTGGTCAATTGGCGAATGATTCAATTGATTGTGATCAGAACCGTTTCATCACACATTGCATGCGGCTAAAAACCGTACACCGCGAGAGCATGAGAAAGGAGAAAGGTAAACTAGAGTTTCCGTTGACCGCACCACCCTGAACCCAAGTCCTAGCGGGAAAAGAAGAAAATAAATGGCACTACACCACCACTCAGGCCCCGGCAGAATCCGAGGACACCACCACTCAGGCCCCGGCAGAGGTGGCCAATGTGCAATCCGAGGACACCACCACTCAGGCCCCGGCAGAGGTGGCCCATGTGCAATCCGAGGACACCACCACTCAGGCCCCGGCAGAGGTGGCCAATGTGCAATCCGAGGACACCACCACTCAGGCCCCGGCAGAGGTGGCCAATGTGCAATCCGAGGACACCACCACTCAGGCCCCGGCAGAGGTGGCCCATGTGCAATCCGAGGACACCACCACTCAGGCCCCGGCAGAGGTGGCCAATGTGCAATCCGAGGACACCACCACTCAGGCCCCGGCAGAGGTGGCCAATGTGCAATCCGAGGACACCACCACTCAGGCCCCGGCAGAGGTGGCCAATGTGCAATCCGAGGACCTCTCGGAGCCCAGCATGTGTCGTGGAGATACGTCGCGTGGCGCTGTGTTGAGCCCGTTCCTGAGTGAGGACGCAAAAAGCCGTGAGCGGTCCAAATTTGGAAAATGTACCTACCCCCCCCCCCCCCCCCCCCCCGTGCATAAGATGGATAGCCAAACCCCCTTGATTAAGATGGATAACGGGCGAGAATGCCAATCCATCTTAAACACGGGGGTGAGGTACCCCTGTGCAAAGTGACTACACTGTAGTCTACAGTGCCCCCGTGTTTAAGATGGATACTGCCAAAACCCGAGTTTATGCACGGGGGAGGGTAGGTAAGCCGATTAGTCCCCTCCTGATAGACCGCGATAGACCGAATAATGTAGCTCCACGCAATTGTATGCAGCTCCAGGAGATAGGGATATACCTGATAGACCGTGGTGGACCTTGATTCGCTGTGATCCACAGCGCCAGGCAATTCGACGCAGTTCCAACAGGGATGGACCGAATTAAAATGGGGCGGAGACCAAGCTACTGCCCTGATTCCCAGAAAAAGATCAGCATCGAGAGATCCATTTTTTTTGAATCCATCGCTTTCCAAATCCAACAGATCCTTTCCCAGCCCCAAAGAGCCTTGGCTCCGCGGGACTGCCTGGGCTCCACCGCGCACGGCTTGTCAAGCCCTGCGTCATACCAGACCCACAACAAACAACAACAACACCCAAGATAAGGCACAGCATGCCCGCTCGCATTTACACACTCGTTTTTCCTTTCCTTTATTTGATGAATGCCGTGCACGGATACCTTCGGGTCGAAAATACTCGAGGGGCTGCCTTGTGCTTATTTCGAAGGAGGCTCGAGCACACAACTACTACAAAATGGGTCTTTTTCTTTTTGCTGAGCGCTTACGCCCGCCACTGAACCTCTCCCCCTCTAGCCTCCTTCGAAATGAGCACAAGGCAGTCCCTCGAGTATTTCCTCCTTTGAGGTTCCGCAACTGACAGCCTCGAGTATTTCCTAAAAAGCAGGTCGCACTCCGGCACCGGGTGGGGTAGTTGTCTTTGCGTTCCTCGTGTGGCACACCCGCTAATCCAGTGGAAAATCCAGTAGGGTGATCACTGACTGGACTCACACCACTTTTGCGGTTTTCGCACCGAGTTGCATACCGGATCCAGCTGGATTTGCGGGTGTGTGGGCGGGTTCGTGTGGGCTACAGCACATTTTATCCTCCTTTGAGGTTCCGCAACTGACCTCAAGTATTTCCTCACTCCGGCACCGGGTGGGGTAGTTGTCTTTGCCTAGGTGACAGACTAAAGAAAGCGCAATCCTAGTCTTTTCAATATAGCTCAAGCGCAGAACACGAAAAGAGAGTACCAATAAGACAGACAGTCACCCGTCTGCGGCACCGGGCCTACCGTAAGTAAGGTATGTGGACAATGGCCGAAACCACCAATGACCAACAACCAAGGTACCCACCGATCCTCTTACCATGCAGGGTCAAAACCTTGTGTCTTTTTAAAACGCTCCCGCGGGGCCGATGGAGCCCTAAATTTTTTTTTGGAATTTTTTTTTTTTTGCTCAACTTCCTCAAAAATTACTGCAGAGTTTGTTCCAAACTTTTAAAATTCAAAAACCCCATTTTTTTTCCGGAATTTTTTTTTTGGCCATTCCCAAAAAGACACAAGGTTTTGACCCTGCATGTTACCTCGTGTAACCACCACTCTTACGACACTCAGAGCACAAAGGATATCCCATAACGACGAAGGTCACCCGGAGACTTTAAAACCCGGAGTTTCAAGCGAACTTTCACTCTGAAAAGAAAACATGCATACGCGTGGGAGGCCCAAGACTAGATTCAAAGCGAATTTCTTCTTGGTGTCGGTCGCAACACTTACAAACATGGCTAGCCGTAGTTAAAGTGTATAGGCATACCTACTACCCTCATACTACCCGCCGCACAGCCTCAATGGTCAACCGGAGACCCTAAAACACCGAACCTCTAAACCACAATAAACGCTAAAAGCCCTCCAGGCAAACCCCCCGTTTCCACGTTTCTTTCCCCGATGCGGCCCGCCTCGCCGCGTTTCCTTTTTCCGCCAAAATTGCCTCCCGTTGCTTTTCGACTTCGTGCCCTATTACGTTATGTGCTTGCTGACCGCACCTGTTCCCGCGTCTCTCGTTCCGATATGGGCGGCATAAAAACTCTTGCAGTTTACTGCGGAAAACCCCTGCAGCACAGTCGTCAAGCCACCCAACAACAATGGATGGGCAAGCCAATCCCATTGGGATATGCAGAATTTGTTGTCCATTGAACGTATGCAGAACCTGTCCTACAGCCTGACCAGACCAGTCCCAAGCCACCAGTCCCACCCGCCAGGACAGCCTGACCAGACCAGTCCCAAGCCACCAGACCAGTCCCACCAGCCACCAGTCCCACCCGCCAGGACAGCCTGACCAGACCAGTCCCAAGCCACCAGTCCCACCCACCAGACCAGCCCGACCAGACCAGTCCGATCTGAACAGCCTGACCAGTCCGACGTCACACCCCCTGAAAGACGAGCCCGATCAGACCAGTATAGCCTGCTCTAGACCAGCCCCAGATTCCCGCAGATCCCTCACACCGAAGTGATCTTGTGAGCGCTAGATGCGCGGGGTTGAACTCGGGCTGCGTGAGTGGGGTTTGTCAGGTAACGATGGCCCTCCACACCGGATCTCAAGAGCAAGCTTCGTTTCCAAAAGTCGTGATCAAGTCTGTTTTCCCACCAGGCGCGTCAGGTCCGTAATTACCCACAAGGCGCGAACTTAACGGAAAGATCCTTCAGACGTGGAACACCTTGGTCAGAAAGCAACCACCGCAACGGAGCAGGCCCAGCAGGCATTAGGCTCGATCATGGGACTGATCCCTCACACCGAAGTGATCATGGGTTGCCTTGTGAGCGCTAGGTGCGCGGGGCTGAGCTCATTCTACACCATTATATCCCAATGGGATTGCCTTGGGCAAGGCAATCCTGTCCTTGTGGTCGTGGGATGGCAAACAACGTGGGGGGCCCAAGACTACACTCCACGAAGGAATGTACTTGGTGTCGGTCACAAACAGTCCCGGACATGGCTAGCCATAACCCATAACGAAAGCGTGCACTAAATATACAACCCGTAACCACATAGCCCTTTCCTGCTCTAAGAGAACCCATTCATGAACGGTCACACGGAGACCCTAAAACCCCGGAATTTCAAGCGAACTCTAACTCTAAACAAAGAAGCAAACGAATCAGCGCTGGGGCCACGAACAAGGGGGTAGGATGGGCCCCCTGTCGACCATGTCATCGAGCAGCGTGCGGAGCAAGACGACTGGTAAGCAAGAGCTGGCCGCGAGAAGGATTCCCGTCGAGTCCGACGTGCGCTGCTTGGAAGTGGTCGGGCAGGAGGTGTGGACCGGCGACCGCGGGGGACGGATCGTCATTCGCAAGGTCCGAAGCGGCGACACGGTGCAGACCCTTACCGACCAATTTGGGGCCAACGTCTGGTGCTTGCGCTGCGTGACCGTCGCGCCTCCGCACACCAGCCAAGTGTGGGCAGGTATGAGTACCGGCGCCATCCTCGTCTTCGATCCGGTGACGCGGGTGAAGGTGGACCACATGTGCAAACACTCCGGCGGAATCTTCCAGATCAAAGACAGCAACGGCCGGGCGTACAGCTGCTCGAACGACTTCGAGATCAACGAGTGGAAGGCAGACACGCGCCAGTTCGTCCGCAGGTTCTCGGGGCATAGGGGATACGTCAGGTCCGTTCTTCGTCTTCCTTCCCTTTTTTTTATGGTAACAAGCTTGCTTGTCTGTATCAAAAAGTGTCGGATGGCAGCGTGCTGTGTTAAATCACTCAAAACAGGGTTTACACACGCACGCACAAACAAAAAATATGCTTTTTTCTTTTAACCACAAGCAATGTGTGAGGAAACTGAACCGCCCAAGTAGGACCTCCTGACCATGATCATCTGCCAATTTGTCAACGAAAACTCTAGTTTCCCTTTTCTAATTTCTCCTACTCTCGGTGTACGGTTTTACATAAGCGCCAGCTTGGAAAGAAATGCTCGACGATGCTACCAGATAAAGAGCCGAAGTGATGCCAAGTGCTGTAACTACCGAACCACGTGTTGAACGGACGTGAGGTCATGCGGGTCTACCCCTACACGACAAATCACACAAAACTTTTACTCTAAAACACAACAGGTCAAAGTCCTGAGGTGAGTGAGAAAACAACACACCACCCGTAGAGTATTCATACTCAATCAAATTTGCGGGCTGCCTTGAAAACATGCCACTAAAGAAGGTGGACTTGGTGTTGGACTTGGCTTGGCGTTGGACTTGGGGTCAGTCGCGAAACAATCTACAAAGACCCGCGCTTACACTGCGCTGCCCCAGATAAAGCAATTGCGCCCTCACGTCAGGTGTCTACTGCCGAACGGTCCTGTTCTGCTGTCTGGATCTGACGATGCGACGATCCGTATTTGGGACCTATCGACCGGGCGTGGTTCAACACCACTGCAAAGGCGTCCACGCGATGGTCAAGGTCTGGTCCCCGGCGGCAACGTACATAGTCGTTGTCGGGACTTGCACACGCTCGCCGAGGTAGAGACTCACGGATTTTCCGAGGGAATCTGCGAGGCTTGACGAATCTACATACAGGGTGTCTGTTCTTCGGGGGAAACATTTTGTTTTGTCAAAAGTAGGACTGCAATGTCCTACTGCAGTGCCCATAGCCGATCGAGATTCCCTGCGCGAGCACAGAGCGTCGGACACATTCCGCACTTACCATGCAGGGTCAAAACCTTGTGTCTTTTTAAAACGCTCCCACGGGGCCGATGGACCCTAAAAAAAATTTTTGGAAAAAAAAAGTTAAGCATACCTACTACCCACATACCACCCGCCTCACAGCCTCAATGGTCAACCGGAGACCCTAAAACACCGAACCTCTAAACCACAATAAACGCTAAAAAAAAAAAAATTGCTCAACTTCATCAAAAATTACTGCAGAGTTTGTTCCAAAATTTTAAAATTCAAAAAAACCCATTTTTTTTTCTGGAAACACAAATTTGGCCGTTTCCAAAATGACACAAGGTTTTGACCCTGCATGTTACACTGCACTGTCCCGTTCCTTCCCGACTTGAGATAAAGCAAATACCCCCCGCCTCTCAAGGCAAACGCAATTTTCAAAAATTCCGACCGTATACAGCGCAAGAAACAGTCGAAATATGCACACTCTTTTACGAAACTACACAAAAAGCCGATTCGACGGTCTCCCGGAGACTGTTGAAATCCCGGGTGTTCAAGCGACGTTGTACTCTAACAACACGTCAGGTGTCTACTGCCGAACGGTCCTGTTCTGCTGTCTGGATCTGACGATGCGACGATCCGTATTTGGGACATATCGACCGGGCACACGGTGCACGTGGTTCAGCACCACTGCAAAGGCGTCCACGCGATGGTCAAGGTCGCGAACGAGGTCTGGTCCACCGGCGGCAACGACATCGTCGTGTGGGACTTGCACACGCTCGCCGAGATAGAGACCCTGCGCGAGCACAGGGCCCCGGTACTGACGCTGCAGAGGGTCGGACACAGGGTGTATTCGGGCGGCGCTGACCATGAGCTGTTTGCCTGGGACATCCGCACGAAGAGGCTGATATCCAAGTTCACCGACCACGCGGGGTGGGTATACGCCCTCTGCAACACGGCGAAGGTCGTAAGGTACTACATGTGGTCCACCGCCACCAACGACGGGTGTCTTCAGGTACAGAGTTTCTCTTCTGAAAGCATGCAAAGTGCTGCAAGGAATAGTTTATTCGACACCTTCAGTTCGCGCCAACGTAACCTAAAACGCAAAAAAAGCAGGACCGCCCCCTCTCTCCAAATATACACGCGGCCCACTCGTTATGGTACTCGTCATGCTAGCATCAAACATGCATGAGAGGCAGAGAATGTTTAGGCAGTGTCCTGCCTAAACATTAAACAAAGATCTTCCCTTCAGAACCATACACAATGCCCACTCGTTGTGGTACTCGTCATGCTAGCATCAAACATGCATGAGAGGCAGAGAATGTTTAGACAGTGTCCTGCCTAAACATTAAACAAAGATCTTCCCTTCAGAACCATACACAATGCCCACTCGTTATGGTACTCGTCATGCTAGCATCAAACATGCATGAGAGGCAGAGAATGTTTAGGCAGTGTCCTGCCTAAACATTAAACAAAGATCTTCCCTTCAGAACCATACACAATGCCCACTCGTTATGGTACTCGTCATGCTAGCATCAAACATGCATGAGAGGCAGAGAATGTTTAGGCAGTGTCCTGCCTAAACATTAAACAAAGATCTTCCCTTCAGAACCATACACAATGCCCACTCGTTATGGTACTCGTCATGCTAGCATCAAACATGCATGAGAGGCAGAGAATGTTTAGGCAGTGTCCTGCCTAAACATTAAACAAAGATCTTCCCTTCAGAACCATACACAATGCCCACTCGTTATGGTACTCGTCATGCTAGCATCAAACATGCATGAGAGGCAGAGAATGTTTAGGCAGTGTCCTGCCTAAACATTAAACAATGATCTTCCCTTCAGAACCATACACAATGCCCACTCGTCATGGCAATCACAAGTTATGCCAACATGTGCCAAAACTTGCGATCTCATGGGTTTAAACTGTATCAACACGCTCGTATTAGCTGGCGAACTACGTCTGTTGACCATAATCTAACGTACTTGGGGTCGCTTTTGCGTTTCTGTATACTGACACTTTTAGACTTGTTCGTATCTCTGCCGAACTCAGGTGTGGCAACAGGATGAGTACCACCCAAGCGACGCGAGGGCGAAGGACGGGCGACGGACTTGTTGCTGGACAACCCGGTGGCGCAGATCGCGGAGTGCTTACAGGACACCTGCGACTCGCTGAAGGTGCGCTGCGCCGCGCTGCAAGCGGGGCGGGGCTCGTACAAGGACCGCATGCTCGGCCTCGATATTCTACCTGAGGAGTCTTACACTCCCTGCAACCCTTTCCCTTCTCCCATTTCTATATCACACTTTCTTCGAACAAGACTACATGCTAGCATCAAACATGCATGAGTGGCAGTGTCCTGCCTAAACATCAAAACAGGATCTTCCCTCCATGCACCATACACAATGCCCACTTGTCTTGGCAGCACAACAAGTTATGACAACATGTGGCATAACTTGTGTTCCCATAACTGTATCGAAACGCTCCACTACGGTTTTAACCACAATCTAACGTATTCAGGTGTGGCAGCACGATGAGTACCACCCAAGCGACGCGAGGGCGAAGGACCTCGACAACCGGACGACGGACTTGTTGCTGGACAACCCGGAGGCGCAGATCGCGGAGTGCTTGCAGGACACCTGCGACTCGCTGAAGGTGCGCTGCGCCGCGCTGCAAGCGGAGCGGGACTCGTACAAGGACCGCGTTCTCGGCCTCGAAGACGAGCTCGAAAAGCAGAACACCGCCCTCCGCACGCAGTTGAACGTCCACCAAGCCATCACAGGCAAGCTGGCGGACCTCCACAGCGGCAAGATCCCGCAGCTGAAGGAGCTGCTACGCGAGAAAGACGTCGAGTTGGACGAGTACGTGTCCACTGTCAAAAGGCTGACACACGACCTGCGGGCCGGGCAGTCTTCCACCGACGTCCAGGAGTCGAAGGTGAAGGAGCTGCAGCGGAAAGTCGGAGTGCTCGCGGCGGAGAAGGAGGCCGTCTCGAAGGCGCACGAGACGCACAAGCAGGCGCACATGAAGTACATCGAGTGCAACGTGGACCAAGTGTTGAAGGACGCGTCGGCGCGCGAGGAGGCGCTCCGCGAGCAGTGCGACCAGCTCCGCGCGCAGCTTCTCGAAGTCCAACGACCAAGGCGCGTCCTGCGGCAGCAGGAGAATCTCGAGGAACAAGCAAACAGGTACGGCATTGCCCCCCCCCCCCCCCCCCCCCCCCCCAGGCGGCCAGATTGCGGAGTCGTTGGCAGAATCTGACCTGACCCCCCCCCCCCCCCCCCCTATATACAGGCTATTTTCACTGTGGAGGGGGGACGCTACCTGTCACTCTCTAAGGTGGTCACCACGGTGGCTGGTCAGAAAAAAAAAATTTTTTTTTTTGGCCCAAATACCCCAAAAACCACACTTTGAAAATTTTTGGTGGGCCCACTTTTGCCAGGGAATTTTGACCCTTTCACCTTAGAGAATTCGACCACCCAGCCGGACGGTACGGTACGCCAAGGTACGCCTTCGGCGTTTTTTCGCGTTGATCTTCGGAAACCCAGTGCTTCTAGTGGTTGTCCCGAAAAGTACATTTGCGCCGGTAAAGACCGGCGCCCAGCGAGACTAGAGGCAGCAGTTAAAGTAAAGGGCACATTAGACCTGAAAACCAACAAACCCCGAAAAATCATTATCGACCGGAAAAGTGTCCTCGGCCGGGTTCGAACCGGGGTCTTCAAGCCCCGAAGACGTGCACCGTTCACTCTGCCATTACGGTACCAGTTCCAAGGGGGGAAAACTCCCTAAGGAGACCCTTTACGAAACGACACTATAAAAAAGTGCCCCCGGGCTTCGCCCGCAGACCCCCTAAAAAGTGGGGTTGGCTCGATAGAGCTATTAGCATACCTCTAGTCTCGGACTATACAATATACCGTAAACGGAAATAAGTTGGACCGGACAAAATGGTCCAACCCACCTATTTCGGGCTCTCGCGGTCCAACTTTTGTCCGGTCCAACTATTTTCGGGGGGTCCTGTGCACTTAGTGAAATTTCGCGGCTGACCACTGACCAACACTGGCTTCACTTCCTTAGTTTGCAAGTCGCGCATGAGCCCGCCGCCAGGAGTTCTAGAACACTGCGCGGCACAACCCGCAGTGTCCCATCCGTCTGCCCCTTTGCTTTGGTAGAGTGCAAACGCAAAAATGTAGAGTGAAAACTAAGTGGATCGAGGTTGGCTGACACTGAAGGGTGGAGCTGCTTATGTTGCGTAGGTTGGCTGAGTCAGGATAGTGGCGGAGGTGGGTGTCGTCGTTTATCGTCAGGACGTGGTCTGATGTAGCTGTTTCGTCACACCCGGGCACTCTACATTTGACCTTCGTACCGTAGGGCATGATGCCTCGGCGTACGATGGCCTGCAACAAGTCAGTTGTGCCATGTAACTTTCGTAGTTTTGTGAAAGTCTGTGCGCGCATACAGCTCGGTGGCGTTACTTCTGATAGACGTTTCCGCACCTCGTGGTCGCGTAAACGCTCGGCACAGCGCCGAATGAAGCGCCCGGATTCTTCCATCTGTGCTTACCTGTCGTCCTCCGGACCGTTTGACATGGATTTTTTTTTTTCAACCCCGCCTAAGCAGGGAAGTAGCTTGGGCTCTGGGCCCCACGTAAAATCCTACCAAATGTTGTACAGAGCGCTTTTCAGGGTCCTCGGGGCACTTTGTGTGTGTGGAGCTCAGACTGACACTGTGTTGGGGGGTGTTCGGACAAAATGCGGCGCGTGCAGGTGGGTTTTGCTCATGGAAGGTAGCAACACAGCAAGAATTGCTAACCGCTTTGTAGCCCACAGAGACTGTGGCAACTTTGATGTGAGCTAACTTATAGTTGTCGCTACTGTCCACCACAGAGGCTGTCCTTCGGGAAGCAAAAGAACCATGCGAAGAAGGCGAGTGCCGCTTAGCGGTTTTCTGCGACAGCAGGGCGGCTAACACTACACACGTCAAGACCAGCGCCGCAGGCGCGGAAAAATTGATATTGCCGCTTTGTAGTCCACAGGGACTGCGGCAAAGTTGATGCGAGTCAAGTGCGCACTTATGCACTCTGCAGGGTGCTCCTCTTTGTGGTTGTCACTACTGCCCACCACAGAGAGCAGCAGTCTTCTTGGCAACACGACACGAAACATGTGTATTACACAAGCCAAAAATGCCAGCGCCGCAGGCGCGGAAAATTTGCCAAGCTATTGGGCCAGTATTGCCCAAAATTGAGGGTGTACGTTGCTAGACCCATGATCCAGAGGTCGTACTGTAGCATCATCCCCACCCACTGCACTGCCTACAACACACCCACCACCACCACTGCCCACCGCACCACCCACCCACTGCACTACCTCCACGACCTCCCACCACATGACCACCCACTACCGCCGCCCCCCCACGACACCACCGGCCGCTGGCTATAACTATAGTTTTTTTTTTTTTTTGGATGTTGTATGGGGTTAACATTGGGTATATGAAGCTACTTCTCTGCGCCTAAGTGAAAACGTGCCTGGGCGGAAATATGTTGGACCGGACAAAATGGTCCAACTGTTTTGGTCGTCGCGTGGTCCAACTTTTGTCCGGTCCAACATATTTCCGGTAGAGGGGAGAGGGTGTGCCCGACGACGTCGCTGTCGTTCATGGGCATCTCGGGGATATCGGGTGTACGGCCCAGGCCACGCTTTCGCGAGGCACACACGGGGACGATACTTGAGGAACAAGTGAAAGGAAGCGATGTAGGGACGCAGTGCCCTGACTGGACGATCGGGAGAGCGGCGAGGTGGGCCCTGCCTGCCCCACCACAACTGCACCCAGACCCCGTGCATATGCCGGGTGTCGATATAGAGAAGGCACTCGTCACGTGCGCGACCCATCACAAAGGGAAGTGTGAGGCGTGCAGAGCACTCGTCCGAAGGGACGTGCCCACGGTAGAGATGTGCTGCCGGCACCATCACCACGCGAACGATGGGCAGCCGATCGCGGTGTGCACAGAGCACAGCACGACGAAGTGCGGCGAGTGCAAGACGGCGGCGGCGTGTTGCCGCAGCGGGCATCATGCCTGCCGCACGCATGGCAGAGGAACCTGCCAAGAGTGCAAGAGGCTCCCTACGCTGACGCAGAGGCGACCGGCGGCATGTTGCCGCCGCGGCCACCACCAGTCCAACGAACCGAACGTCCCGTCAACCCCCGGACGCAACAAGAAGAAGAGGCCCTCCTCACCCACCCAGGTGGGCGTACAACGGGGAACGCCAGTTGGAAAGCGAGCGGCGCAAGCGCCGCCCGCGGCAACGAAAAAGGAGACGGCGACGACCGGACGGGCGACCAAAAGGCCGCCACCAACGCCAGGAACCAGCGAACGACCAGCGCTGAAGAAAAGGGTGCTAGGCACCCCGAAGGAAGGCCCGATCGCCGGCCGCAAGCGGAAGAAGACGAAGGCGACCACCCCCGACTCAGGGGTGCATCGAAGGAAGAAGAAGGTACCGAGGGCAAGCAGCTCTCAGAAACGACCGGGGACCACGGGCACACCAACGCCCTCGAAAGTGAAAAACGGACACACGTGCCCGCCCTCGTACTCGCCGACTCAGTCTCTGGAATCGCAAGAAAGCCAAACCCCGCTAGCTCCACAAATGCTCGACCTTGACGACGCAATGGCAGGTGACGACGTCATCCGATAACCTGACTTTCAAGGCAGTGCATGCTAATCCATGTGGTTCATGTACTTAAAAGAACTCAATGCTTAACGGCTTATCACGTGGGCGGCCCTGAGATTACCCCCTCAGGTGACACCACTGTATTTTTAGCCATACTTCAACCGACTTTCCAAGGAGGCAATGTAACCCACACTACTCAGGGCGCTCGCCGCTGGTCCGCCTCGCAAAGGTGAGTATCCTCGCAAGCGGGGCGTGGGCGCCGGTTGGACGAACCCGTCTATTCACGACTACAACTTCGAGAAGTACTTCGCCAGCCCGACGCAGGGCGAGAAGCGGCAGAAGACCCGCCACGGCGCGGCGCGGCACGCCGCCGCCCGCGGCGGGTGCGACGACTCGTCGCCGCCGTTGCAGGACCGCTGCGTGTTTTCTCCTCAACGTCCGGCGCCTCCTCCAGGCCCCGCCCAGGGTGTCCGCAGACACCACCATTAGATGCAGTCCCAATACCAGCTACTACTGCGTTGTCGAGCCAAGTATGTTGGGCATTCCACGGCTTTTACAACCTGTCAAGCACTCATTTGCACAACCCACTTGTTGTGGAAGTAACCAGTGATTTGGCATGTTACGTTGACAGCACGTGACCCACGACAGCTCAGAGTACTGCGGGATGTAGTTGCGCTGTGGCAAGGGCTGGGCGATCCACGAAAGTACTTCGCCAGCCCGACGCATGAGCGAAAAGCGGCACGCTGCCGCCCGCGGCGGGTGCGACGGCTCCTCGCCACCGTTGCGTTGCAGGACCGCTGCGTGCCTTCACCTCAAGCGCATCCGCCAGGCCCCGCCCAGGGTGTCCGCAGCACACCATCATTAGATGCAGTCGGGGCTTTCGCGTGGATGGAGAAGGTTGACCGATGGACAGCTCTTCTTAGATTGTACCAGTTACTGCCGCGTTGTCGTACTTGCATCGAGCCATGTATGTTGGGCATTCCATGGCTGTTACAACCCGTCAAGCACTCATTTGCACAACCCACTTGTTGTGGAAGTAACCAGTGATTTGGCATGTTACGTTGACAGCACGTGACCCACGACAGCTCAGAGTAATGCGGGATGTAGTTGCGCTGTGGCAAGGGCTGGGCGATCGACGAAAGTACTTCGCCAGCCCGACGCATGAGCGAAAAGCGGCACGCTGCCGCCCGCGGCGGGTGCGACGACTCCTCGCCACCGTTGCAGGAAACACTGGACTCCAGAAGGAACGACTCAGAACGGGAAGCAAAATGGATAGTGTTGGAGTCATGTGTGTCTACATCCCCTTACTTCAAGGTACCAAGGCATCCTGTCAAAACATTCTCCTGGTCTTGCTGGGGTCCTCTTGGGGCTGCTGCTGCTGCTGCTGCTGCTGCTGCTGCTGCTGCTGCTCTCTGCTGCTTCGGCTGCTGCTTTCGGCTCTCGCTTGCCTCACCGCTGCGTGCCTTCTCCTCAAGCGCCTCCACCAGACCCCGCCCAGAGTGTCCGCAGACACCATCATTGGATGCAGTCGGGGCTCTAGAAGGTCAGCTCTTCTTACTGTACCATCAAGCACTCATTGCGTACACCCACTTGAGCGTGAAAGTAGCACGTGATTTTGATTTCACATACATATGGTTATGTTGATAAAGGGGGGGGGGGTCGAATAATAACACCTGTCTTATTATTCGATTTGTCGAATAATAAAAATAGTTCCGGTAGCCGAACATTAGCAGAATCAAAATAGTGGCAGTGTTTTTAGACAACCAGACGTGTGTCAAATAACTGCTATTATTCGACCCCCCTTTAACCTGCGTCCCGTGACAAAAAGTGCAACTGTAGATAGAGCTCCAAAGCTGACCAAACTCTAGCAACCGAAGAAGCTTGTGATTCCGCCGCAACCAGCTGGCGTTGTGTGCTTTTTCTTTTTTTTTTTGTGTTAAACACCGCACACTCTGTTGTTACTAAGAAATAGTAGACATCGTTGGCAGCGTACTACATGAAGCTTACCAAAGCAGATGAAGCTTACCAAAGCAGCGAGCTCGTCTAGTGCGCACAAACAAACAAGCAACTTAAAGCGCCGTGCCCATGATTCGCGTCGAAAACGACCGATTTGTTCATAGTAGAAACTGATGCCAAAACCAAACCTTCAAACCTTCGGCGTGCGGCGCGCGCTTTGCCCTTGCAGTGCATAAGCTGTATCTCGTCCTGGACGGTTGTACCCCTTCTTTCATTCGCCAAAGCAAGTTGCCGCGCTGAGCATTCACTTGTTCGTTCCTCCCTTTCAGTGAATCTTACATCATGCGTTTGGAGTCGCGGCGGCCCGCGAGTGTCTTCTGTTTTGCCAGAGAATAAGCAAACAAAGAACGAAATCGTACGTACAAAAGTGTGAGTAAAGACATAAATCACAGCTGCAAAGACCACCCAACAGATGAACTCACGGGTTCCAGCTGTACCAGCATCTGAAGAAGGAATACCAACCCGCCTTGACTGTCGACCGTAGGCAAAACAACGAACGCACGTGTCAACGAGGGGACTAAACGATCGTAAAACGAATTGAACTTCCCTGATGGGACTGGTCTTTAGAGGCCTTCACGTCACTTATAGCATGAGAGTCTTACTTGGGCGGTTCAGTTTCCATACGCATTGCACGAGGCTGAAAGAAAAAAGCGCTGCAAAAAAAAAGCAAGGAGCTATCGCCGCTTGATTGAGCGAGCAGCGTCCACAGGGCTCGTCGTCACGGACTACCTGAAGTGCTGATCAACCACAACAATAGATTTGGGCTGTGTGGGGAAACCTAAACAGGGATACCTAGAGTTTTCGTTCACCGCACTACCCTGAACCCAAGTCCTGGACATGGTTTCAGGTGTTTCAAATTAGCCAAATGACCATGATCCGAAGATCCTACTTTGGGCGGTTCAGTTTCCTCGCACATTGCGTGTGGCTAAAAGAAACAAGCGCTAAAAGATAAAGTAGGAGCGATCGTCCACAGGCTCGCCGTCATGACGTGCTGATCAACCACAACAATAGATTTGAGCTGTGTGGGGAAAGGGCGGGCGGAACGGCGGGAAAACGAGAGATAACGAGAGCGGGGGTTCACCGCCTCCCTCTCTCTTCCCCACCCCATCCCCTCCTTTATGCTCAAGAAAGTTGTTCCCCCCCCACGCCGCGTGTCCGTTCGGCGTCCTGATGGTGGTCAGTGCGGGGACGTACGCGACGATGCCGCGGAGCCCCGTGGCCTCCGCCCAGAAGTGCCGCGACCTTCGTGAGCGAGGAGGCGGAATCGAAGCGGTCGTTTTCGCAACGAAGACACCACCCCCTCCTTTATACTCAAGAAAGTTGTTTCCCCCCCCCAACTTCTGCGTCCTGAGGTAAGCTCAACGCCGCGTGTCCGTACTGCGTCCCGATGGTGGTCAGTGCGGGGACGGCGGCATACGCGACGATGCCGCGGAGCCCCGTGGCCTCCGCCCAGAAGTGCCGCGACCTTCGTGAGCGAGGAGGCGGAATCGAAGCGGTCGTTTTCGCAACGAAGACACCACCCCCTCCTTTATACTCAAGAAAGTTGTTTCCCCCCCCCAACTTCTGCGTCCTGAGGTAAGCTCAACGCCGCGTGTCCGTACTGCGTCCCGATGGTGGTCAGTGCGGGGACGGCGGCATACGCGACGATGCCGCGGAGCCCCGTGGCCTCCGCCCAGAAGTGCCGCGACCTTCGTGAGCGAGGAGGCGGAATCGAAGCGGTCGTTTTCGCAACGAAGACACCACCCCCTCCTTTATACTCAAGAAAGTTGTTTCCCCCCCCCAACTTCTGCGTCCTGAGGTAAGCTCAACGCCGCGTGTCCGTACTGCGTCCCGATGGTGGTCAGTGCGGGGACGGCGGCATACGCGACGATGCCGCGGAGCCCCGTGGCCTCCGCCCAGAAGTGCCGCGACCTTCGTGAGCGAGGAGGCGGAATCGAAGCGGTCGTTTTCGCAACGAAGACACCACCCCCTCCTTTATACTCAAGAAAGTTGTTTCCCCCCCCCAACTTCTGCGTCCTGAGGTAAGCTCAACGCCGCGTGTCCGTACTGCGTCCCGATGGTGGTCAGTGCGGGGACGGCGGCATACGCGACGATGCCGCGGAGCCCCGTGGCCTCCGCCCAGAAGCGGCTGACCGAGGCTGCGAGCGGGTGGGCCTTCGTGAGCGAGGAGGCGGACTTGAAGTGGTCGTTCTCGCTCGAAGACAAGTCGGGGAAGCCGCGCTGTGGAGCATCCTGTCGCCGACGCTGCTGCTGGATGAGAAAGCGCAAAGGAAAACCAAACAAGGGATACCTAGAGTTTTTGTTGTGTTACCGCACTACCCTGAACCCAAATCCTGGACGTGGTTTTAAGTGTTTCACTTTGACAAATGACCGATAGATTTGGGCTGTGTGGGGACAGGGCGGGCGGAACGGCGGGAAAACGAGAGATAAAGAGAGCCGGGGGTTCACTGCCTCCCCCTCTCTCTTCCCCACCCCATCCCCTCCTTTATACTCAAGAAAGTTGTTTCCCCCCCCCAACTTCTGCGTCCTGAGGTAAGCTCAACGCCGCGTGTCCGTACGGCGTCCCGATGGTGGTCAGTGCGGGGACGGCGGCACACGCGACGATGCCGCGGAGCCCCGTGGCCTCCGCCCAGAAGTGCCGCGACCTTCGTGAGCGAGGAGGCGGACTTGAAGTGGTCGTTTTCGCAACGAAGACAAGTCGGGGGAAGCCGCGCTGTGGAGCATCCTGTCGCCGACGCTGCTGCTGGATGAGAAAGCGGAAAGGAAACCAAGCAAGGGATACCTAGAGTTTTTGTTGTGTTACCGCACTACCCTGAACCCAAATCCTGGACGTGGTTTCAAGTGTTTCAATTTGACAAACGACCGATAGATTTGGGCTGTGTGGGGACAGGGCGGGCGGAACGGCGGGAAAACGAGAGATAAAGAGAGCCGGGGGTTCACTGCCTCCCCCTCTCTCTTCCCCACCCCATCCCCTCCTTTATACTCAAGAAAGTTGTTTCCCCCCCCCAACTTCTGCGTCCTGAGGTAAGCTCAACGCCGCGTGTCCGTACGGCGTCCCGATGGTGGTCAGTGCGGGGACGGCGGCACACGCGACGATGCCGCGGAGCCCCGTGGCCTCCGCCCAGAAGTGCCGCGACCTTCGTGAGCGAGGAGGCGGACTTGAAGTGGTCGTTTTCGCAACGAAGACAAGTCGGGGGAAGCCGCGCTGTGGAGCATCCTGTCGCCGACGCTGCTGCTGGATGAGAAAGCGGAAAGGAAACCAAACAAGGGATACCTAGAGTTTTTGTTGTGTTACCGCACTACCCTGAACCCAAATCCTGGACGTGGTTTCAAGTGTTTCAATTTGACAAACGACCGATAGATTTGGGCTGTGTGGGGACAGGGCGGGCGGAACGGCGGGAAAACGAGAGATAAAGAGAGCCGGGGGTTCACTGCCTCCCCCTCTCTCTTCCCCACCCCATCCCCTCCTTTATACTCAAGAAAGTTGTTTCCCCCCCCCAACTTCTGCGTCTTGAGGTAAGCTCAACGCCGCGTGTCCGTACGGCGTCCCGATGGTGGTCAGTGCGGGGACGGCGGCATACGCGACGATGCCGCGGAGCCCCGTGGCCTCCGCCCAGAAGCGGCTTACCGAGGCTGCGAGCGGGTGGGCCTTCGTGAGCGAGGAGGCGGACTTGAAGTGGTCGTTCTCGCTCGAAGACAAGTCAGGCGAAGCCACGCTGTGGAGCATCCTGTCGCCGACGCTGCTGCTCGGGTACCCGCAGCACAGCGCGATCATGCCCACGGAGTACGTAAAAGTGTCGGATCTGCTGCACGCGGACTGCACCGACGGGTCCATCGACCTGACCTTCCAAGGCAAGGCGGGCAAGCTCACTCTCCGGTCGAAAAACCCCGCGACCACCCAGCGGTGGAGCGCAGCCCTCTCCGCAGCCATCCGCGGCGCTGCGGAGCAGCGTAGGCCGCCGGCGTCCCCACTGCCCAAGGACTCACCGTCGGAGGCTCTTAGGCCCGGCCGGTTGTCTTCCTCGCCGCAGCCGCCGCATACACTGCACCGCATTCTCGCAGACATGGGGCGGGGACCTACGCAGCGTTCTGAATACGTCGCGAGTGCGAGGACAGGCGTGGGGCCGGTCGCTGCCGAGAGGGCGCAGTGCGCGGCGTTCGAGGACGAGTGGCGGAAGGCGGCGCGGAGGAAGCGGAGGGAGGAGCGGCTGCGGCTCGAGGAAGAAGAGGACGAGCGCGCCTTCGAGCGGGAGCTGCTCGCGAGGAGGCAGGCCCGGCGGCGGGCGGAGGAGGAGCTCCGCGGAGAGGACGACCGCCGGCACGAGGAGCGCTGCCGGAGGCAGCGCCAGAAACTGAACGAATCGGACAACTCCGCCGGCGCAGAGACACCCAGGAGCCGCGTCGATGACGCCAGCTCGACAGACAAGTATGCCAATTCCATTCTTTGGCGTTAATCCGTAGTATTAGTCTTATAACACGAAGACGAGTATATACGTAATAATAGTAATAAAGCAAAGCCTACCTACCAGAGGCAGCGCCAGAAACTGGACAACTCCGCCGCCAGCATCTCCGGCGCGGAGACACCCATGATATCAGCTCGACAGACAAGTATATGCCGATTCCACCCTCTGACGTTGTTACGTAATACTAATTGTACCTACCTTCCCCCGTGCTTAAGATCGCGTCCTCCCCCCTTATATAAGATTGAGGTTTTGAGAAATGAGGACGAGTGGCGGAAGGCAGCGCGAAGGAAGCGGAGGGAGGAGCGGCTGCGGCTCGAGGAAGAAGAGGACGAGCGCGCCTTCGAGCGGGAGCTGCTCGCGAGGAGGCAGGCCCGGCGGCGGGCGGAGGAGGAGCTCCGCGGAGAGGACGACCGCCGGCACGAGGAGCGCTGCCGGAGGCAGCGCCAGAAACTGAACGAATCGGACAACTCCGCCGGCGCAGAGACACCCAGGAGCCGCGTCGATGACGCCAGCTCGACAGACAAGTATGCCAATTCCATTCTTTGGCGTTATTCCGTAATATTAGTCTTATAACACGAAGACGAGTATATACGTAATAATAGTAATAAAGCAAAGCCTACCTACCAGAGGCAGCGCCAGAAACTGGACAACTCCGCCGCCAGCATCTCCGGCGCGGAGACACCCATGATATCAGCTCGACAGACAAGTATATGCCGATTCCACCCTCTGACAGTGATTTATATATGGGTCTGGGGCTCGGGGCCACCCCGAGCGCGAAAAAAAAAAATCGAATTAATTTTGGGCTGGGGTTGGGGTAGGGCCGGGCACTACCAACCGGGATCAGCGGGGGTGACCACAGGGGAGGGATAAGC